>WAAE01007735.1:93168-239386 GCA_013400495.1 Nicator chloris
GGGGCTAAGCTTTCTGTACCACTATGATGAGAGAGCTAACATGATTTAAAAGCCTGTTTTTGCTTGTTCATGCACTTGATTTTTATCACCTTGTTTTGCCACTTACACAGTGGCACAGTGTAAATGTTTTTCTTTTAATCCATATTGCACCAAAGAGAAGTTAAAGAGAGTGGTACATTTCTCTTTGATTAGCAATCTCAATTAGCCTGGAGACTAACACCTTTGTTGCCAATGCAGCTCCCAGGCAATGCCGTATCTGCAGAGGGCTTGCTATGTATGAGTGCAGGGAGTGTTATGAAGACACTGATATTTCTGCTGGCAAAATCAAGCAGTTCTGCAAAACGTGCAATACACAAGTAAGTGCTTGTCTTTGTTGTTCACATGGGTTTAACCCAAATGGTGAATGCTGTGATAATTGAAAGAATTGCTGAAGAGCATAGTGAGACTTTTTCACCAGCACCAGTGTAGCTGCCACCCACCAAGTAAAGTGCCTCCTTTGGTGACAGATCAGGAACTCCTGAAATGTGTTATCAGCATGGCAACTTCCCAATCCAGGACTGGACACAGTGGAGAAGTAGTAACCATGTGTTTTAAATCCTAATTTTATGTTCATGCTACCTTGTTAGAGTTGATAAATTCATGACAGAAATGCTGTGTTATGCTGTTTGGCAGTTGCATGAAGATGTCAATCATGGTTTGTTTTCAAATCTGAGCATAGTAGAAAACTGTTGCAATAAACCTGACCTCCCTTCTAACCCTAGATTTGAATTTTCTGGGCAATATTGAGCTACGCTGGTGGGGAAAAAAAGAAGAAACGTTTAGTCAGCTGCTGTTATTGCAGTTCCTTCTCTAATGCCATTAATCTTCTGTTCAGCAGTAATGTTCTTTTTAGCTTTGTCTGCCGCTGAAACAAATAATCTTATGGAGTGTTTTTTCCTTTCTGAAATATCACTTCAATTGTAGGTTCATCTTCATCCCAAGAGACAGAGCCATAAATTCAATCCCTTGTCACTTCCTAAGGATCTGCCCGACTGGGACTGGCGGCACGGCTGCATGCCCTCGCAGAAGATGGAGCTGTTTGCAGTGCTGTGCATCGAGACCAGCCACTACGTGGCCTTTGTCAAGTACGGCAGGGACGACTCCGCGTGGCTCTTCTTCGACAGCATGGCAGACCGCGATGGTAACCTCTCCTGGGCTCTCTTCTCTTTCTCTTACATTCTCGTAGAGGTAGTTGAGATTTCAGTGACTATTCCCCAAAGTTTTGGGGATATTAGTGTCGTTTAACTTGATGTACTCGATCCTGGGATACTGATCGTGGTTCAGCCTTGCCTTAGCACATTGGTTTCATGGCAGCTGCTGATTTGCATATTCTGAATTTCACCTCTGTTGGATACCTTAGGAATTAGATGGTACAGAAGGAACTGCAGAAGTTTCCTAGCAGGACTCCCTATACATTTTTCTGTGCTTCGCAAATTTGGCAGAAACAATTAATTTTAAATAATCAGCTGCAGGAATGTGCTTTCAGTTTATATTTAAGTTGATGTATGTGATTATCAGTTAGCATACAAATATTTTTATTACTTTTCTTAAATGTCTTATGGTAGATGTCTTTAGGATAAAGGAAATAGTCACAGATTACAACATTTCTGCTATTCCTTTGAATCCCTTAGAGTTATCAGTGGAAATTTGTTACTCTGTAATAATACAAATGTCAGTAAAACAAATGTTTTCTTAGATACTGCTTTTTAAACAGATCCCATTTAAATACAGACTCTCTCAATTCTGGTGCCTGAGAAAAACAGTAATAGATGAAGTGTCAGACACATAGTAACAATTTTTGCACGAAGTACTCTTGAACCCCTCTGTTACAGTGCGAGTTGGCAGGGAGAGAGGAATCTTGCCTCCTGTTGAAAATGAAACTGCTACAGAAGTAAAGTCACTTTCTTGTAACAGCCAGAAGACAATCAAGCTTCATTGCAGAGTGCTAGAAATACGTATGACTGATGTTTGTAAAGAACAACTTTATTTCAGGAATTTAGATCACATGAGATGCTGGAAATATCTCCTGCTGATCTTAGGGGGTTTTCTAGTATTGCAAATATTTTTCTTCAGCTTTTCTTCATAAGCTAAAAATCTCTGCTGGGAGCAGCAGGATGTCCATACTTGTGTTGTTTGAATTTGCTCATTTTTATGTGAAAAATGGCCAGGAGCCTTAGTCTTGCAAGTCAGGTACAGACATGGTTTGTAAATTCATCAGCTGTTACCAGCTGTCATGTTATTAACAACTTCAGTGCATGTGAGGTGCTTTATGTATTCAGGTCACTTTCCTAAAGTCGCACAGCATTTTTAGTGTTAATGAAAACCCAAAGTTCTCCCTGGTTTTGTGTGGTGTTTGTGTGTGTGTGGTTTGATGGTAAACACTACAAGATATTCAGATTCTAATTGTGATCTCTTGAACAATACACTTCTCATAGGAGTTTATCCTGCAGCAGTCCAGTGTGACATATTTAAGTTTTTTAGGTGTTTTCAAGAACTGGTGATGCTGTCACAGTAAAAGAGCATTATGAAGAGCAAATACATGTAGGTGCTCTCCTAATCTGTTTCTCCTTCTTTCCTTATGGTTTAAAAGGAGGTCAGAATGGCTTTAACATTCCACAAGTTACCCCATGTCCAGAAGTTGGTGAATACCTGAAGATGTCTCTAGAAGAATTGCACTCACTGGATTCCAGGAAAATCCAAGGTTGTGCACGAAGACTGCTTTGTGATGCTTACATGTGCATGTATCAAAGTCCAACGATGAGTTTATACAAATGAACCAGGACCTCTGCAGAACTGAAGGGACAGTACAGAGTTACCCACTACTGGGTTTGCTGCAGTTTTGAGTAGTTCAATGCAACCGTTGCTGGCAATGGAAGAAGTTGACTATGACATCAAGAGGATTTACTGTTCCAAAAACTACATATGGAGTACTGTCACTGAAGTATTGAAGCATTTTGCACTCTAGGAAGTGTGCTTGTGTGTGTTTGTTTTATAAACAAAGTTCAGTTACTAAAACTTAAAAGCTTTAAGTGCATTGATGATACGCAGGCTTTTTTGAAATGTTAAAGGTGAAATTATTTCTGGAGAAATCTCCTTAGTCCATTGGGAATGTAAAGATACAGTGTTCTAGCTCAGTGCATTTCTGTGGACAGAGATGATGACTCTCATGTTTCTCTACCCCCACCCTGTCTCTTCACACTTGATCTTTTTAGCACCGTAGATTCTCTCTCCAAGAGAGAATAAATTCAGTTTGAGTAAGATAAATTTTAGACTGCTCATTGCATATTATGTTATCTACTCCATTATATTCAGTTCCAAAAATTCACATTCATTTAAAGCTCTGAATCCCTGTCTTGCAAAAATCAAGCACACAGACTTGCTGTGTTGTTAACTTGCAACTTTTGGAGGGGATAGAGAGGAAAAGAAGAGGGTATTAAGGGGAAGCATAATTGCTAAAATATAAAATTAGCAATGAAAGTTAACAGATGTCGTTTTCTAAGTGTCTATTTTTAAAGAAACAAAGCAGTCTGGAAAAGAACAGCAACTGTACAGAAATTATTCCAGGACAAAACAATAAAATCATGGATTGCCTCAGGGAATGTTACTGAAGTGAATTCTAGTCCTTGGTAAACAACACTGACTTTTCTACAGTACATTAAGCTACTGCCTGGGAATATGTTATACATCTGACTCTTCATTTCAGGATCAGTAATATTAAAAAGAGACTATTAAAAATCTCTGCCTGGAAAGATGAAACTATAAATAAAGGTAGATCAGAGTTTTATTGTGTACCAAGTACCTGATGAAAACTAACTTGAGAAGCTGCAAAACCTGTGTTAATGTAACGTACTATACTTTGAAGTCTGTTGGTTCCTGTTTGCAATGAAATACTGTTGTTTTAGTTGCCTTTTAGCTACTTCTGTCTACACTGACTATCAAACATGGAACTATATATGTACAGTAACATCTGGTTGTACAAATTGCATCTATGTGAGCTGTACATTTTCAACTCTTAAGCTGTTTTATATGGAAACTTTGTTTTTGGGATCAAGTCTATAGAAGGGAAGAGATAAAATGTAACAGAGGAAAAGCCACACTGAAAAAGCCACTGTTTAAAGGCAATGGAGACTGATCCCTTATTGTAGAAAGTGTGGTTACTTTGTTTTTCTTGGAAAATCTAGAATCTTTCTTTGGGACACACTCTACCATATAGCAGTAGTAGAGAGATGTTTGAAAACAGCTTGAAGGACTAATCTGTGTGAAGCAGGAGGTGCTGAGGGGGTTGATTTGTTCCATTAGCCTTTGCATGAAGTGTGCTCTTTCACTCTCAAGAGCAACAAGGTTATTAGAAGTGTCACTGTTGCTTTTGCCTGGAAGAGTCTCCTGGCTTTCAGGTTCCCTTGCCTTATTTGTCCAGTCTGTGCTCCTTGGCAAAACTCTTGTTTCAGTCCAGAGCTCTTGACCTCTTCTGAAAAAATTCAGTGAGGTTTTAGGTGGTGGATTCTATAACCAGGCCCATTGTGTCCCAACCTGGAGAGGTCCAAGCAGTGACCCTTTTGTACGAGGAGCAAACACAGGCCCAAGCACAAACCTGCACCCAGGAGACCAGTCTGAATGTCTGGATTCTTTCTCTTCCCTAGCCCTAGATTTATTTTTGTCTTTCCCAGTGCATTAGCTTCATATGTCTTCCACTGGTGTCATCTTTCCAATCCCCCCCAGCCTCATTACATGTAGTTGGTTACCTCTTCCTGCCTGGGCTTGGAGAGCAGCCTTGGACCTGCTATGGCCAGAGGAGAGAATTGGAATTGGCTGCCATATTGAAGTTTCCTAGGTGAATAATCTTGTAGCAAAACATCCACTCTTTTGTACAGCTGGAAAGTCTCCAGCTTTTCGGGATTCATACTTGATTAGCAGAAGAGAATTAATACAGAGGATTTTAAGTGAACTTGGCTTCTTGCCCCTAAGCTTCTGGCCTTTTGATGGAAAAGAAGTTCGGACTCTTCTGTGGGACACATAGGGAATATTTACTGTGCACACTTCTTGAGGACAAATAGTGTGTTTGGAAAGACAGGCAGTGCTTTACAGCCTGCCTTTTGTACTATAGATTATTGCAAAATGGTAAATAGTTTTGCAAGCACTCTATGATTACATGGTTAGTTTGTTGTTTAAGAGGGCAGAGATGTCTTCTATAGCATGCAAAAAAAATAGTTCTGGCAATCAAGAAGTCTACGTTTAATCTAAAATGTATTGCTGTGTGCTGTACTGCACTGCACTGGAGGCGATCTGGCAATGTAAATGAATTGTTACAGTAATAACCCCAATTTTATTTCCTTTCTCAGAAGCGAGTATACAAACAGAAAGTGATTTCACTGTGAAAGGAAACTTGTAAAATTACTTATATGCAAGGGTAAAAAAGGTGGGGTTTTCTGGATTTTTTTTTTTAGCCTTCAGCATATATTTGTAGAGGATTTGAATAAGCTATTTTTAAGCTTGCATTCTAAGCATCTACTGCTGTTAACTGTAATGCCCAAAGATTCCAGTGACTAAGCACCCAACATTTATGTTGTTTAATGCATTTGGAAACCTCCCAATCAATTCTTTCCTCTCTCTTTTTTTTTTTTTTTAGTATAGCGAATGTCCCCCCAAATTAATAGCACTTAGATCTTTCTTCATGGTTTGGCTCATAAGTACTGCTAACAATGGCCTTAACCTGTGAGTAGGAAAATACATGGACAACATGGTTCCTGACAGCCTGTAAAAATGTAAAGTTTCATAGGACATAAACTTTTGTAACTGAGGAAACAATTTTCACCCCATACAATTTGCCTGCTCTGGTAAGCATTTTTAGAATTAGGGGTTCAAAATGGAACAAATCACTGTGCCACTAAATCCTTGCTTATTTTGAACGTGAAGGGTAAAGAGGAGACGTATTAGCTACAGGTGATGCCTTACAGATTTACTCAAGCAAACAAAATCCTTCAAGAAAAGCCCAACCAAACCCTCTGTAAGTTACATCAGAAGGCTTGTTTTTGGGTGGGAGAGATAATTGGAGGAAAAAACACAAAAATAGCTGTTCAGTAAAGGTCTTTCCAACATGTGATACTGATTCTGTGCTCTTGAAAATTGTAGTACTGTGTTGTACTGAACAGCCTGTGAGATTCCCATTTTAAGCAAGTACTGTGTGTAACAAGAATTGCTCTTGATCATAAATGGTTCATTTCAATGCACTTATTTTTCTCGTGCACTTTATACTCCACTGAGTAGCTGAGCGTGGTCACCATGATCCCTGACAATTGCCTGTTCCATACAACACCAAGGCACCACCGTGCTGCACACCAGACTGGTGTGGTTTCTCAACTGAGCTGGTGTAAAAAGCAGCTGGAAAGCTCTGTGTATTTTTACCACTGTAAGAAAGCATGTTTTTTCTGTTCTTGATGTTTTGCTAAATAAACATGCCATGTTTTGTGCACAAATAGTCTCTTAAGCTTACAAGGCTGTCTCCAAGAAGGCATAAGGGAAACAAACCATTGGATCAGGTTGCCCTCAACTAGCCTTAATTTATTTTTTTTTCCAATGGTAGGGCTGAATGAGCTGCTGCTGGAAAGGAATGTACTATGTGCTCTTTCTGTATTAATTAAAAATATTATTCTTATGGCTCTATTCATTTCTTTGGGGCTTGGAAATGTGGGAGTGTCATGAAAAGGCATGAATACAGGGTGAACTAGCTTGTTTTGTGTACTTACAGGAGGCTTTATGTTTATACATTTCTTTTAGTCCTTCTTTCAACATTTCCAGGAAACTTAGGAATTGTTGTACTGTATAAAATCAAGTCTAAGAATATTACTTCTGTCTTACCAATTAGCACCTGGTGCTGAAAGGGAAAACCTCTGAAAAGCGGCTATAGCTACCTGGAGTTTTCCTGGAGGGATTTTTAAATGCTTAGTACACCACCTTACTAAGCCCAGTGAGCATCTCCTCCTGGAGTAATGCTGTAGCTTCACTGCTGAGTCCACACCTCCCACTTTCTATGCGTTTTCTGTCTAGAAAAACACTAACTCCTATCCAGCATTTGTAGGTTTACCTTTTAATGTATTTATTTTCCTGAGTATTTTAGTAATAACAAATAAAGTGGTAAGAATAGTGAATAAAATCCTACCTGGAAATGCAAGAGGAATGCTGCCAATGTAAGTAATTTTAAAATCTTTATCTTACTGAAAAAATCCTTAAACACTTGTAAAAATAGATGCAAAAGCTATTTTTAGGAAACAGCTGCTGTGAAGGGCCGCTTTGTCGTTTAAATTGAGCTTTCCCCGAGCAGCAGGATGATGCTCTCCCTCCCTATGGGACTCCTCGCCGCTCCCGTCGGGCCCTCCTGCTCTGCGGCCACACGGGGGCAGTGCCGGCCCCGCCTGCGCCGGCCCGGGGCTGCCGCCCCCCCGTCCCCGCTCTGTCCCGGCTCTGTCCCCGCTCTGTCTCTGCTCTGCCCCCGCTGTGTCTCCCCTGTGTCTCTCCTGTGTCCCCGCTCTGTCCCCACGGCTTTGTCCTGCTGCTCCCAAAACTACTTGTGGCCTCCCCGAAAGGGGTGCACACAAAGCTGTCCCACCAAAATTCCCCCCTTTTGTTTATTATCACTCACATCATAAGGGAGGGACAGCACCCTCAACTTGGACTGAATCCCATTTAGCCTTGGACTGATCCCAAGTAACCCACCCCATAGTTTTAACTGGGCAGGGAGCAGCCAGGATAAATTAGTGAGTCCCTACTGCATTCTTCCCCCTTTCAGACTTTGTGCACCTGGCTGAGTTTCACCTGAACTGNGGCCCGGGGCTGCCGCCCCCGCGTCCCCGCTCTGTCCCCGCTCTGTCCCCGCTCTGTCTCTGCTCTGCCCGCGCTGTGTCTCCCCTGTGTCCCCCCGCTCTGTCCCCACGGCTTTGTCCTGCTGCTCCCAAAACTACTTGTGGCCTCCCCGAAAGGGGTGCACACAAAGCTGTCCCAGGTTTATGCATGCCAAGCCCCCCAAGCAGAAGGCAGCTGGGAGTCCCTGCTGCTGGAGCCCGGGGCTGCCCGGAGCCGGGGCTGCCCGGAGCCGGGGCTGCCCGGAGCCGGGGCCGGGCGGGCCGTGCGAGCCACAGCCGCAGGCCGGGCGCGCTGGGCCCGTCTCACCGCACCGCTTGTGCCCATCGTGGAAGGCTGGATCCGAGCGGTGCCTGAGTCTGAGTGAGGAAAGCAGATGCTGTTGGGAGGTGCAAAATGCCAAGGAAATCTTAGGGTAATTACAGCACTCTGACGAAAGCTGATGAAAAACTATATCAATAACACGAATGTAGTCATAACTTTTCACCCTCGGCCGCGGGAGCCGAGCCTGCTGGGGTGGCTGCAGCTCAGCCTCCCTCAGCTTCCCCCCAGGCTCCGACAGCACTCTGCTCCCGGCCGGCTCAGGAACCACCGCCCCGGGGAGCTGCTGCAGGCGCCCAGTTTTAAGGACAAAAATAAATCCATCACTCCCACCAAAAACCAACCTGCTTTTTGTGACCCTAACTGACAAGTTTTGCAGCTGGTGGATCTGTGTATGCAGAAATGTGATAGTGAATATTGTTATTTACTAATCACTTTGATCAAGTCATGAATTTTAATTAATTCACAAAAAAGTTGAGTTTTTCTGGATCTAACTCTTTCCTATATGTATTAATAACTGAAAATGGAAATATTTCCGTGTGTGTATTTTCTATCTCTGGCTCTGCCTGACTGTCCACGGCCCCATTTGGTTGCTGGGGCTGTGCTGGGGCTGAGCTGCCCCAGCAGGAGCTGCCCACCCACACTGACAGCAAGGCAGGCCTGGCTGCACCACGTGCTCTGCAAACTTCCTACACCTTTAGCTTTCTAATTTGTGATGAGTCTTTGCTTTCCATCCTCTTTGTCCTTCATTTTTCAGCTGATTCCCTGTCACATCTGAAAATGTAAGGATAATTGTATAGAAGTTACAATTGTATATATTTTCAAACAGTATATAAACTGGCTTCATTTACCTTCACTTTGTAATGAGAGCAGTTTGACTCTGCTAGTGCTTACGTGTGAAGATGTTATTCACTGGGTAACATCTCACATTCCACACTGCATGTTGGGGTATTTTTAACCACGCGAACTTCCCACCTATCAAAGTAATTTGCAAAGGTAATTTTGTTTCTACTCATCTATTACAATGAATCAATGAATAAATAAATTATAATGCAGCAATTAAATGTATAATGAGATGGGCAACAACTATTAATAAATGCAGAGCTAGTTGCCCAAAGGTGAACAGACTCCCCTCTCTTCTTACAAGTCAGGTAATGATCTTTCTATAATGGAGAAACAAGCAGCTGTTAAACATGTAAATGAAACCAAGGGATAGATGAGTTCACACTATAATACTGTTCTTCAGCCCCATTATTATTGTTACATTATCGGTTCTTCTGTGACTTTTCCTCTGAATATTTAAAGACAGGGAGGGGATACGCAATTATGCTTAAACATCCTTCTGCCAAATGATTGACTGAATGAACCCAGCCGTGTTGCTGAGGAAGGAGTTGGCTCCCATCAGCAACCTAACTGGTACAGGCTGAGTTTTATCCCAGCAGAGCTGTTACAAAACCAGTGTTGATCTTCTGGACAATTCAAAAGAAAATGCTGAAATTTCATGAGGGATAGAGGGCCCTTAAAAAACAAACAAACAAAAAATGCCCAACCAACAAGTTGGCATAATTAAATATCTAGTCTAAACAAAACTATACAAGTACCATTTAATTGGAACACCTTTATTTCTTTCTTCAACAGCCATCACAGTGACTCTCTCGTCATTTTACCTGGCTCTTTCCTGAGCATGTGCTCCTGTTCTCTTTCTGTGTCACTTGCTGTGTTTGTGTTTACCCACATGTGCTTCACCAACTGAGATCACATTCTTCCAAAAACTTGTTTTCAAAGGAATGATTGATCCATTGGGGTTTGCCTCAGTCTGAGCTGACTCTGGCACCCCATTAATGTGGGGCTGAGGAGATACAGCACTGCCCAGGATATCAAGTTGTTCATCTAAAACTTTATTATATTTAGAAGAGTACAGGTTTCCCTCCCAGCCCCCCATACAGTTTGAGAATTTCAAGGGCAGCAGTTGGCAGAGAATTCAATGAAGCTCCAGTGGTTGATTTATTGTAATAGATGGCAGGAAACAGAATTATCTTAGCAAATTAGTTTGGCTGATAGGAAAGCTGGCCAGCAGATAAGGGGCAGTGCTGATGCCTGACCTGACCTGCACATGCCTCTGACAGAGTTTCACCAATTCGCAGTTCAGGATGAGTCACTGCCCTGAGCAGAAAGTGCTCAGGAAGAGCAAACAAAGCAGGATGTGGCATGAACTGCACGCAGCATGCTCCCTGCACGCACTGTCCTTGACACTGCCCAGCTGCCCTGCAGTTTCTGGGTCAGGTGAGAAATATTGTCTGATCCATTCATCATTTTATACAATTCAGGCATGCAGGAAGAGGTTGTTTCACAGAAAAAGCTGGACAAGTCTTTCAACTGCCTACTGCAGTCACTGACGTTCAATGGTATTTATCAACCCCAGTGAAGTGATTTGTTTGGCTTTCCACGCTGCACCTCTCTGGCTCTTTAAAGCCCAGCAGCAGCTGGATGAGGGGGCCCATGACAGTCAGGTGACCTACGGAGATTTTGCTAAAGGTTCAGAGTCTTATATGGGTCTTTCATGAAGACAGCATGCATTTAACTCTCCCCAAACACTGTCTACTCCAACTTTTACTGCTTATACAGAAAAAAACAGAACGCTCAAAGCCTTGAATACGTTCACAATATATTGTATTTAGCACTGAATGCAGCTGTGTCTGCAGTAGGGCACAGGAGCTGTTTAAAACTAGCCAGAAAAAAAAAAAAGATGCATGCAGATATAAAAAGCTCACATTTAAGAGGAGTTCAGTTTGGGAATTGTCACTAACTGCACACACATATGTCATGTGTGTGTTTGTGTCTGTGTTGTCATAAAAGGAAGCAAGACCTCTCCCACCATATTTCATCTTGCTGGAGCTCCCTGGAGCAGGATGGTCAGGGTGGGAACTGTAGGACAAAGCCTTCAGGTGACATTGTTGGTTGGTGCATTGCTGTACAAGGTGCTCAGAAGATATTTTTTTAAGCGGGCACTGGATGTGCCTTTGATTTTATGTTGGGCTGCTGAGGATGGCAAGAAGAATTTTTCAGTTCAAACTCTGATTGTGTCAGCAGACCCCAAAGATCCTCCTCTGGAAACTGACAGTTTTAGTATGTCATCCTTGGGAAGCAAGTGCCTCCCACATCCTGGGAGTCTCCTCAGAGACGCTGACTGGGACCTCACAGACAAAAGTGCTGGAATTTAGCAGAGCAGTTGGTTCTATGCACCAAGTCCCCATAAGCTCAAAAGTGCAGAGCCATGGAACACCTCACAGCCAGAGCAGGCTGAGAAATGGGCACGGTGTCCTGCAGGAATTGGTGCCAGTAGCTGCTAAAGCCTTGACCCCTGGGTGCCACCTGGATTGCCATATTGATCAAGGGTGTATAGGAATGAGTTTTACACTCCTGATTAGTAGCATGGGCTGGGAGCCCTGCTTGGCTCCTGCAGCCAGAACCAACCGCCACCTCTTCGTTCTTGTGACAAGTGTGAGGAAATTAAATTATAAACATGGAGAAAAATACTATGATAAACATTGGGGGGCGGGGGGGGTTGGGAGAGAGGAACAGGAATGAACCCTTTCTGCAAGGTAAGGACTCAGTGATAAATAGATCTGTGCATATTTCCCAGTCTCATTCCTCACTTGCCAAGTCTGATGCTATTTTCATTAGGCCATGTTACCATACATGTCATTTTATACAAAGGTGCAGTATATCACAACTGGAGGTTGAGGTGCTTGTAGTGAACACAAATGAGCTTGTAATGGTCCATCTGCTTTGATTTTATTTAGTGATCCCTCAAGGGCTGGGAGCTAGAGTGAGAATAACAATGCTTCAACCCATCTGCTATTGTAGTACCAGCTCCAGTTGAATTATCACATGTTCTGAGTGGCTGGCATATGCTGTGACATAAAGCCACATGAAAGTGTTGCTCTCCAGCTGTTGTGTTGACAAATACTTTTCAGCCAGTCATTAAGTTCAGCTCAATAACCAGGGGGAAACTGTAGCTAAAAGTTGATTATTATTTTATTTTATTTTAAGCATTAGAAATCACTAGTACAATATATTTTATTTAAAAATGTGTCACTAAGGGCACACATCATGTATGAGCTCTAACAATAAAAAATTCGCTGTGCTGCCCATAAATTTATGTGTTATAAGATTGGATGGGCATCTCTGTAACTGACAGTGTAAATCTCAGTAATGAGGCTCTGGCTAACCTTGTTTAAGCAGCAGCACATCTCAAGATGTGTGTGTATAAACCTGCTGGCCTGGCAGTGCTGTGGGCCACCAACAGGCCTGACCACGGAAGGAACAGCTCGGGAAGAGGTTGTGATCTGAGGCCCCATGCAGGGATAGATAATGAGACTGGCTTTAAATGGAGGAGGAAAGTGAGGCAAGACCTACACAGAGACAGGTACCTTGTGGGAGCAACAGGTTCGGGTGGCCCATCTGGCACTGTGCCTCGTCTGGCTGCAAAGTGCCACTGCTGAAAGTGGCCACTAATTTGGCCTTTACTCCCTTGTCCACCCTTGGTGGCCTCCTGAAGAGCTCAGGTCACTCTGGAGACACCCCAAGTTGTGCCCACACAGAACACTTGCTCCAGAGCAAGTCTTAGAATAGTGTTTTTGGATCTCTGCTGACAACACCCAGACTGTCCCCTTGTCCTTCCTCTCTCCACCCTGTCCTCTCAGGGCTGCTGGAATCCGCCACTGTGCCTGGGAACAAAATAAAAGGCGTTTCCCACAGGTTCAAAGGCTGATACACAGATGGAAGTGGGAAAGGAGATGTTCCCTGCTCAGGCTGAGAGAACGTTCTCTCTTTCTGCAGGTAGCACACCCAGGGACAGCACACACCTCCCGGGCACTGCCCACTGTCCAGCAGGCACAGGTTCAATGAGAGCAGAGCCAGTAAAATCTCTTCTTGATATTCCAAAACAGTCTCCAGAATTCTCATCCGTAACCAAAGCCATCCCTGCTGCAGGGGAAGGGTTTGTGAGGGGTACAGGCAGAGGACCTGAGGGACGGTGCCAAGCCCCGAGCGCTGCCGGTGCCCCAGCAAGGCCGGGTGGGCTCTCTGGGGCTCTGGTGCCCCTCTGTTAACCACTGCACTGGGGGCAATTCTTAAATACCACTTGCACTCCTATTTTCCCTCAGAAAAACAATGGGCACTGTTCATACCGAGGCATTTCAGCTCGAGAGGTTTATGTTTCCTATTGTACCCAGAGACCCGTGGGTGCCAGCTGTCACTGGCGCTGCCATTGTGTTATGATCCCCTGGCTAGGGCAGGAATCGTTGATTACGTTGCCTTTTGAGTCAGTTGATTACCATGAATAATAGGCCAAAAAGGCTGTCAGCATTTTGACTTTAACTATAACTGTTACAATTAATTATGGGTTTAATTAGCATATATGCCTAGCAGTGGAGAATATAATACTTCATGGGTAACAGATGATCCTGCAGCTGTAGCATAAAGTGTGACACAGGTTGGGACACAGATAGTTATTAATAAATGGCTTCTATTGTTTGAGGTCCTTATTTATACAAATTAGCAGGCACGACATAATCAACCCAAACTGTATAATTTATAATAATTGATTTCATTTTGACTGACCACCAGTCGGCCTACTACATGCCCTCAGAAGAAAAATAGCCCTATTAGGGTAAGTTTAATCCTAAACATAGCTAATGAATCCTATTACTTTAAGGTCATATTTGAAGCTTTTGTTAATTGTCAGAACCATTTTAAATTGATTAGAGTTAAATTAAATCAATGTAATGTTTAGAAAAACAATATTTCTAATGGATGAGGCCAAGCTGACCTCGAATAAACATATTTATCAACCGATTTCAGTGAATGAGAAGGCTAGCAGCTGGGCTCATAATTCATGATTGTCTATAATATGGGAAATGTCACTATCTAGGCCATTAATTATGTCAGGTAATAAATCTGTTGCTCACAGTTGAGCATTTGCCAGTTGGGGTAACAACCCCCTCAGCAAGGTTATGATGTTTAGAGACTCTCCCCTTGCTAAACCCACACTTTACAGCAGCAGAACAACTGCATGCAACTTTGGGGGGAATGAAGGTGGTCTTTTCATAGCTGTCAATTACCTGACAACATGCCAGACTGTGATAGCTTCGTATGGAATCATCATTTGAATTAAGAAGGATGTTCTCTCAGGAAAAAGTTTTGCTGCACTATATAACTACATTTTCCAGGCTGGAGAGGTCAGCTATTAACAGTTCCTTACAGACCAGCACTAAGTGACTCATTTCAGTAAATATATCATGTGGCAAAATGTATAATGATAATAGAAATATCTGCTTTGCACAAGTTTGAGAGTGTGAGAAATTCAGAATGGGTTAACGTGAACTGGGGCACAAGATACAGGTAATGATGGGTACAGTTTAAAACAACAGGATATAGAAAAAAAGATACACAGAAGCAGGATCAGTTTAAAGTTAATCATGCATTCAGCAGCTTAGGAAAAGGTCTGGCATTATTGCAGACAAATGACAAAAAACATCTGCTCCCTGTTCAATATCTTGTCAAAAAAATAGAGCAAAGATAAACTCAATTTTCATAAATAAAGGATGAGAAAATAGTAAAAGATGGCACAGTAGTAACCAGAAAGAGGGAAACTCTCATTTTTATCACAGAAGAATATAAGTAATTAATATAATATTTCTATTGAAAAAGTCCAGGATAAGTGATGAAAGGCTCACTAAATTGAAAAGAATCTGAAACAGATCAAAAAGATTCCTACAATGTTTTGGGCTGCTTTACTTATTCCCTGGAACTGGCCCTCCCATGTTGCATGTTGGCACAAGATGCTGCATTGTGGCCCCCCCAAACTGACCCTGTGTTTGCAATCCCCTTCCTGCAGGCTGCTCTGCTTTTGGAACGTCAGCTGGCTTTGCATTGCAGGCTCAGCTGTAAGCTTCAACACTGAACTTGACCATTAGTACTAATAAATGGTCACATCCTGACAATATTAATCAAAAGTTAACACAGTGTCTCAACCTTGGGTTTTGCACAGGTGAGGTGTGAGGCACCAGCAGGCACTCGCATGGATGTGATGGACACTTGGGCTTCAGAAATTAGCTGTGTCTTCACTGAACCACATCAAATGGCTCTGAACAGCCACAAGTATGCTGTGAATTGGCCTTTTTCTGCCTTAAGTGTATCAACAGCTCCATGCAAAGCACTTGTGAAAATAAACATCAAATGCAAGTTGTAAACCTACATATATTATGAACAACAGATAGATAAAAGGACCTTTCAGTCACAATATAAAAAAACAGTTTCCTGTGAGGAGAAGAAAACACAGATGCTTTCTTGACTTCAAATCTCTTTGCAGATACTTTGCTGACAGTACTTGCAATTAAGCATTTAAATAGAAACTGGTTCTATTTGTGTATAAATTATCAGCAGGTTACAAAGAATACAAGAAAATCAAACACTGAGCTGTGAAACACTGCACTGGAGAGATGCTTTAGGATATTAAGACAATGTGTGTGTGTGTCTTTGTTTGTGTGAGAAAGAATAAGATCCTGTGTTTGTATGGGTGGATATAATTACTATTTCATTTCTTGGGCAAAAGCTCTGTGCATGTGTGTGTGTCTTTTCCTTTATGGCAAGGAAAATTGCTCTTCTAACCTGTCTTCAAAATGTAATAACTTTACTTGCAACCAACCACTGTAGACCTGGACTGGACTCTGAATTATTACTGTGAGTTGAAGCATTTCTTTAACAAAACTGAGTCCTTTAATATCCCCCACCTCTGTTATTAGATGGACGAATGAATTTTACTTTGAACATAACATGTGGCATTGTCTGAAAATTGCCGGTATGAACTGAAGTTGGCAGGTATTTTCTTGCTCTCCTCGTCAGTGATTGCCATTTATTATATGTTGCACCTTTATCTGTCAAACACCGCAGAGCGCTATATTGATTTGTGTCTGCCGCAAAGCAAAGGTCACTTTGATCAACATACTACAAAACCAGAAAAAGTAGGGTTCTGACATTTCATTACCTGGGAAAAAAAGGACTAAAATAAATAAGAATATGTTTGAGAACAGAGCACTTCAATATCACAGTGTGCAGTAACTGTAATTAACAAAAGAACTGCTCTATTGAGGTTAAAGAGAAAAAAAAAAAAGAAGGCAGGTTTTTTTCCAGTGACTGCTCTTTACATGACTGGTTCTGTAACATTACAGCTGTGATCTTACTGAAGGGTTACATTCATTACAAATCAAATACGTTTTGCTTCTCAGACTTTTAACGAGCAATAAAACTCTGGAACTCTTTAAGGATTGGGGAAGATTTTAGAAAACTTTTAATTTTAACTGAGAAACCCTAATCAGACTGGGGACTTTTCATGCTATAGCCAGATGAGGATGTGGTCTCTACGTTAGGAGTGCACAGTCTGAAGAGATGAATCACAGGAGACAGAACTGGACCCACTGCAACATTCTGTGTGCCCCAGGTCCACAAGGATGGGGAGGAGGTGGAGCCAGAAAATAAGCCCACATCTTATCTCCATTTTCTAATTCTAGTTCACAAGAACTTGGTTGTCTTTAGGAACTAGCTAGCACACAAAATAATGATTTGGGATGAAAGTGGTGCCTCAGGTGACGTAGTCTTGTTATTTTCCTTCCTGCCCAGTGTCTTTCAGGTACCCCCTACATTTTGTTTCACTGGGATCAGCAGGCACTTTGCATTGTGTAAATAAAATAGGACATAATTTCTGTGGAAATTTTTCACTCTGGCAGAAACTTCTGTTGTGCATTTTGGGAATCTGCTCTTTCCAAAAGTGTGTAGATCCCCATCTCTTTTCCAGTAGATCCTGCAAAAACACCTGTCATTTTTCCATAAGGAACCTAGTTTTCCTAACAAACATAATAATATAGCAGTTCGTTTGTTTTTTTTTTCCCAAGCAGGACCCTGATGCCCTCAAGATGCATGTGGTATTTCAGATCCCTGGTTTTTCTGAACAGAAAAATGAATCTTACAAGTGCTACTGCTCTACCTGAACACAGGTAACCAAGTGGCCAGGCTGCTCTCCCCTCTTTACTGCTGGGAAGTTTTGTTTTCTTTCGGGTTTCACAGTGTTCAGTTCTTCACCTGAAGCCCCATTTTCATGGAAACCCAGCGAGCAGTGACACCTCGGAGCTTTGCTGCACCTCTGAGCAGTAGGGTGCACATCACAGCTTGCGTGGCATATGGCAGTGCTTATCATGTCAATAACAAAGTCTAAATAATGCAATTCTTGGTTGTAATTATCTTTTATTATCATCAAGGGTCATTCCTGGGCTCTTCATCCTTTCATCTCATGTGGAATTTTGGGCTTCCTTATTAATTAAACAGCCAGTGTGATTGAATTAGCTGATCAGCTCTACCTGAAGGGATGAGCACTGATCCAAACAAAGGGCTTGATTCCACAAACTTGTTGCTGTGAGGGAGAGTCTTGCAGGCAGCTGGCTGCCAAGAGTGGGCTCCTAGGACTTGGCAAACCTGATCCCAGTTAATTTGCAATCATTAGACCAGGTAAAAATTTCCATTTGGATACTTTCCTCCTAGGAAATAATTGTTCATCAAGCATGAAACTTTCCATGGGGTTGTTTGATTTTATTAAAAATAATGTGTTTGAAAATCACACTGCTGTGTAGTGTCCTGCTGTTACCATTTTTTTTTCTCAGAATCATATAGCAATTTTAGATGTGTAAAATTGAAAGCGAAAATGGGAACAGTTCCTTTTAGCATTAAGAGAGGAGTCTTGACCATTCCCACGTATTGGAAGAGTTTTGCTGTAAAATCCTGTATCGCAGAAAATGTCCCACTAATAAAAAGATTAGTCTCTGTCTTCAACAATTACTTCAACCAGACAATGTATGTTCCCTGCTCCTAAACCACAGATTAAACTCCCACATGGCAACAGGGCTATGCATCTCTTAAGTATCTGTGCCTGAAAGGCACATTGGAAATGTATGCAAATGCAGCTCATCTCTATCCTGCTCCACTGTTCTCACTCCCTTTTATCCTTCCTTTATCTTGACATGTTTACTATTTCTTCTACACTGTGCTTCACAGAATAGCAGATCAAACTTCAAAGCAACTTTTAGTTTGAAATTTGTTTCCAAGCTCCTAAGCTATTCTTTTTCTGACAGCAGTGGATAAGAAATTGTCACTACCACTGGTGACATGTCATCGGGAGATACGGGAATAACAGATGGGCAGCACTGAGATAACAGGAAGTAACTTCTTTAAAAGATTGTGTTGACATCACCAACTATGAGAGCAGAGGTAGAATGACCCCCAGAAGGGAATCCAATCTGCTCAGGTCTTTCTGACTCACAGGTGTTTTTTTCTTATTTATTTCCATACGCAGATCATACTGGATCTAAAATTATCTGAAGTTTTAAAACAGCTATGTTGGAATTGGTAGTAACTATTAATGGGGATTAAGAAAAGGATGAATGGATTTAGTGTCTGACTTCAGTGTTTTAAATGATACCACTAAAACGATAAAATTATCATAAAAGATAAGATGATTGCTGATGTTACTGGCGTAACTGAATGTCATTAATAAGAGTCAGGATTCCTTGATTCCAATGTGAGATCAATGGGTTATGACATTTTGATGACAGGCTGATGGATTTGACTTTCCAAATGAAGAATGATTGATTATGACTCCTCAGAAGTATGGCTCATTATCAGCATATCTCAGCAACTCTTGACACCCACTATACATAACACCTATTATGGAATGTCAAAAGTCTTCGCTTTGGGTGCGTGGCCATGATTTCTGAGGAAACTAATTGTTCTGCTTACTGCAAGATGCTATAGCATACTGCATGAAAGGAAACAGTGCCTGGTATCTACCAGGAAAGCAGCGCAGAAGCCAAGAAAAACAGTGATTTTTTGGCCCTCAGTGCAATTCATACCTAACAGATGGTCCACAAGCCTATAAGAAAACCATACTTCCTGATGGCAGTAGGAAAATGATATAAAGCATGAAATGGGCTTCATTTGCTGCATTCTATAAAAGTCTAAGAACTTATCTTCCCAACCAGGGATGAAACAGAACTATAGAAAAAGAGATTTCTTGATTTCAAAGAGACCTGCATTAGTGCTAATTATATTTGAAAGTCCCCTGCTATGCTGCACTTCATATTTTAAATTTTAAAAAGATGTGACCATGTTTTATTTATAGTACATTACAGTCAAATTCAAAGTTTTGGTCTAGGGTGTAAATTCTGTTGTGTAAAATTGTTGTAGAGTGGATATCATGGATGCTGTTATGAAGAGTATGTCATATGCAGGGAATTGTTATGGTAATAAAATAGTGCCTGAACTGTCTGGCCCAATGCCCCATCCTGTACTGAGCACTATTTTTGAAAAAAAGTTTATATTACAGAAGAAACTGCTAAATATAATTTTAAAAAGGTATGTTAAATGTGGTCTGTTAATCAATGCATGGTGCTTTCTTGTTTCCTTCAGAATTCTTTGAAAGGCTCTGGGCCACTGAAGGAAAATCAGTCACAGCAAAAGTTTTTGCCTGCCTGACAGAGTTAAAACAGCAAAGAGCCAGGAAGTGACAGATTTATCCAGGGAGACAGAGCACCCAACCACCCTCTGCTGCGAGCTTCTAAATCACCAGATGTAGGTATGCAGGATTTCAAACAGGCATTTCAAACAGTTTCAAACCACCATTTTAACATTGTATTAATTTGGCTTGGGGCACATCATAATGTATTGATTTTCCATCTAGAACACTAAGACATTAGACAATTACAAGTTCAAGAATATTACTAATTCTGCCAAGTCTTTCCAATTATTTTGTCTCCCAAAGGACAAAGAATACAGAAAAGCTTCATACTGAGAAAATTACCTCTTTTTGCAAGGAAAAAAAAAAAAAAAGGAAGAAGCATTGTGAAGAAATATTCTTTTAAACCAAGGAAGGATCAGCTGAAAAAGAATTATTTTCCCCCACTAGAAAACAGTTGGTGTTTGACTAAAATAAAGCACCATTAATTCAGGCAGGGATTTACCTTGGAGTGCTCCTACTAGGAGCTGGATTTGCATCTGTGGATCAGCTTTGGAATAATCAAGTCTTAAAAATAGCTAATAATTACTTAATAAATAGTAAATTTGGGAATTTTGTTCCCAAATTCCTCTGTGCTTTGGAAGGTCAGTGAATTCCTAGGTGACCCATGATGTAGGCTCACCATTTCATGTCTGCACCTGCAAGCCCTGTGCCAGAAAGGTGCTGGAGGAGTGGCAACTTCCAACACTTGCTGATCTCAAGGGCTTGTCATTCCATGTGACAAAGCAGGAGGTCTCTGCTGGACTTGGGAAGGCACATTCACACTGACTGCCAGTGGAGTCACAATTGGCTCATCTCTGACCTGGGCCCAAGCACACACGAAGAGCCCTGTTCCAGTTTGATCTGTCCTTGTTTGATGTCTGCACTGACTGGGGCAAGTGATTACACAAACACACGACAATGGACATCTGTCCTGGATCTCTGTTGCTGGAACATCCCCAGCCAGCAACACCCAGAGTTTCAGTTTGTATAAATCAGTGTAATTATGAGCGTGTGTTTTCAGGAGAGCCACTGCTTTGTGCTTGACCAGATCTTGAGAAATTTCCTGGCTTTATGTCACCCCATCAACTGCAGAGAAATCCTAGTAAGCAAAGACTGGATCAAGCCCTAAGTGTCAATTCAGAGTCACAGGACTCTATGCTGCTATTTTTTAAATTCAGTTTCTTTTCTGGGAAAAAAAATGCAGAATCTGCCCAGATCTAGTAGATTTGATGTAATGAACAGTTCATAATCTGCTAACTGAAGCCTTATAAGCAGATTATTGATTATCAAATTTAAACCAAAATATTTCTTCATCCTTAATGGAGAAGTCTGCTACAATTTCATAGTGGAACTACAGGATATTAATAGTGGGTTTAAAGAAATTGCCCTGTGTATCTCCTGAATTCCCTGTTGCTTGTCCAGCTGTGGCAGTATGAATGGTTTACAGAAGAGAACACTGTTGTCCATAATTTTTACAAACAGAAAGAGGCTGAATCTGTTTCCAGCAGCTCCAGCACTGGAGCTCCTGGAGAACTGCAGAGGGCTGGTGCTCCCCCAGGAGAGTTTGCAGGCCCCTCTTCATCCCGTCCCATCTTTTTGCTTCTCTGGTCACCAAACCGTTCCCCTGGGGGCCTTCACCCGATGTCTGCTGTCACAGGGTGCACTGTCCTTCCAGAGCTGTGTGCCTGGTGCTTCACTTGAGAAGTCCCTAAGACAACAACAAAAGTCTTCCGAACAAATTGCTAAAATTCAGCCATGTGTCATTTTCCCTGACTGCTTCCTTTCACCTGCACGTCAACTGGTTCTTTTAGTTATTCTTCCTTTTGGTTTTACTCTCCCTGGAATAATTCTGTGTAATTTTTATTCTGCCAAATCAATGAATTAATAGCCAGTGAAGTTTCTGAATTAACAGTCAGTGAAGTTTCTGAAATGGCTGGTCATGGGGGGCAGGTGAGGGTGGGGCTCGCTGTGCTTTCCAGTATGAAGTACATTCATATGTGCCAGTAACTTTTAATAAAGGCAGATTGAGAAAAATCCCAAGTCCTCACCATAGTGAGTGAGGTAGCTCATCCCCAGATGCCCAATTTCCAATTTTAGGAAGTATGTGGGTCTCAAACTTCCAGGCAAATGTGAGCCCAGGATGACCAAAGCAGATACTTGGATGTGCAGAGCACTTGGGACAATTACCTTATTGCTTTATTCATTCCTGTGAGGTGTTAACCCAGACACCCAGGAATGGTAATTTAGATGTCACAAGGAGTTATTGAACTCCTCATGTAAGAAAGATCTGTACAATTTGCTGTGAGTGACATCTCAGTGTCACAAGGGGGTGATAGCTGGATGATAATGCCACTTACTTGTTTCTTCCTCCATCAAAAAAAAAGAAAAACCTAGAAAATGTAATTTGTTATATTAATGATTTTTTTTTTAATTTTTCAGATTGTAAGACTGTTTTGCACTTGGTCCTGTTCAACTGCGGAACTAAACATTTTTTAAGCCTTTTCCTCAAAAGGCTTTCAAAAAAACCTGCACTAGCCAGAGAAAGATGGACTAACACAGTCCTGGTCAATATAGTGGTTTGTGAGTTAAATATTTGCTCATTTGCATGGCATAAAATGAGTGTCAGTTCTGATTAACTGGGCTTGGTTAGAAAGCTGGAAGAGTAGCACTGCCAGCACAAGCTGGAGAGCAAGGCAAAGACAGGATAGAGCTCCATAATTATCACAAGAGTTGGAGACAAACAGAAGATTCTCCTACGCAGGAAAGTAGTTCCTGCTCTCTCCCCATCTTGACTCCCATTTTGTGTTAGTATGAGGGTCTGAAGAAATGAAGAAGAGTAGTAGCTTAAATTAAAACATAAAACTCTTGTGAATGTGACCTTCACCCCTGCATTGGTGACGCAATCTGGAAGAAGCGCTGCCTCTTAAAGAAGGAAAATGTAAGATTTGGAGGAGGCCAATTTCAGTTTTAGGGCATTAGCTCTTATTCCATGAAAATTCCTTTAAGCCACTAATTCAGATGAATAAATAACCAGAAAAGTAATCCATGGACGACTACTTAGGCCACCACTTGAGTGTTTCAAGGATATAACTTAGAAATGCGATTTCCCCCACCCCCATCCCATCCCACAGAAAACTTGTGATTTTATGTGCTTTTTTATGCATGTATTAAACAAATGGCACAGCTGAATAGCTTTTCTTAAAAACTGGACATTCACCAAAAAGAAGTTTGCCAGCACAGACAATTAGGCTTTCTTCTTTTAACAATGGATTGACTGACTGGCACATTTGAAATGCGAGCGTATTTTTTATTCCTCCGTTCACCCTTTGAGCTGATAAACATGAACAATGGGAAACAGCTGGGACAGGAAAACATTTTAGTTTGTATTTTCAAAGCAAGCAAGAAATAAACCCATCAGTGGGAGCCAGATCACATCTTCTGCCTTAGGGGTAGTCAGCAATTGGGGGGAAAAATACGATCCATATTTTTAATCAAACATTACATATTTATTAATGTGCAGCTGGCCTATTGTGTGCATGATTTTTTTTCTTTAACGCTGTGCTGCGTCCGTCAGCCTGACATTGTTCTGTAACTGACATTACTCTATAAGGATCTGGAAATGCACAGATTTAATAGGAATCATTGAGACAATTGCTTTCTGTATTATTAGGTCTGTGTGACGTAGGTACCATCTGAAATTCAATTTTAGAAGAAAAATAAGATATTGTTCTATCAAGGCAATTTTGTGCACCTGTGATACAGTAAGAACATACACCCCCATGCTCCTATTTTCCTCCTCACCCATCTAACTTCACGGCTGTTTAATGATACGTGCCACTCTTTTGTTAAAAATGTTTGGCCAAATGTATTTTGATGCTTATTGAGATTAAACTTTCAGTACATCTCCCTGGTAGCAAAGGTTGGGCTGTTCATTAGTTGGAGGTTTGGCCTTGTCAGGTTCCATTGACTGCTGGCTAAAAGGATCACTTTATCATCATTTGTCTGCAATGGAGACAGTCTTTATTCAGCCTTGATTCCTCTGGGGTCACAGCTGTCATAACTTCACTTGCTTTATAATGCAGACCCCAGGTTCACAATCCCCTCAGGTAATTGTCTAATAGATTCAGTTTACCTTAATATAGGTAATACGTTATTTACAAAGAAATACAAGGGAAAGTAAGGGACAATATTGCTCAAAACATCCCCCTCCTAACCTACTGCTTGGGATCAATCATTTGGAAATTATGTTAAACTCAGTTCTCATTTTGAACCCAAAAGGGAAATGCACCTTTTTTTCTGAGTTTTACTCTGATCCTTCAGCTGCAAATCTCTAGACTGAGCCCTCAGGCCTGGTTTTCTGCTGCTGAAAGTTGAGATAACTGCAAATTTTGATAAGGCTATGTTGTTTAGGAGAACGAGGCCTTCATTTTCCCTTACTGTTCAGATCCTGCATATTTTATGTGCTGAAAACTATAGTTCACTTTAACTTGAAACAGTAAGTTTGACTTAAGGTCAATGTGTTAACCTTTTGAGCCAAAAACCAGCAAGGGCAATGATGGGCAGCTGCTGCCCCTCCTTGTGCAAGGGGAGCACCCATCCTGGTGCTCTGAGGAGGGTCTCTCTTCTATGGAGCTCCTCCAGTTTTGCATCTCTTGACAAAGGAACTGGAAATGAGATCATTTCCTCCAAAGCAAGGCCAAAGAATCAGCTTGTCTTCATTTGATTTAGTAAAACCTGAAATCTTGTTACAAAACCTGGAAGAGCTCCATGATGAGCATATGAGAAGCCCATTTTTGAGTGCCTTGGTAACCAGTGCATTCCCCTCACAGGTCAGCTGCTGCCTTTTTCAGGCCCAGAAACAGCTTGGCTCCCCAGAGGAGATGGGCTGAGCAATTTCCACATTTAGTCTTCTTTGAAGTTCTTATTAAAAATGAGGGGAAAAAATCGGAGCTTGATTTTCACACTGGTACTACTGCTTTTACAAAGTGCTGGCAGCTTCAGTTACTCTAAATAAGATGTACTTCTCGTATTTTTTGTTTTGTATCTTTTAAGGATTACACAGAAACAATTGTATGCTTCACAGAAAGTAGTTGCCACACTGTGTTCTTAGTATCCCTGCCAATAAAGATTTGTGTTTCACTGTTTCTCACTAGGAAGAATGATGTTGCCAAAGCATCCAGAAAAAGCACGTAACAGACACAGTTCTACAACAAATTTCTAACGCAGAGCTATATGGGTCCAGACAGGTCCCTCTTTGAAGGTAACTGCTTAAGGGGAGCAATTTCAGAGTCTTTAATCATTAACAGAAAACCTTGATGTAAAGTAAAACATAATGAAATATAAACACCTTGTGGTGGGAGTCTAAACTTAAGAGGGAAGTTCTACTTTCCATTTGTGGAAGTTTGTGGACACTCAGATCCAATGAATGGTCCCACACCTTCCTCTGCAGGAGGATTCAAACACCAAATCCTCTCCATGATTCACTGACTGGCTATTTCTCTTTCAAAGTTTTTCCTGAATGTGTCCATATTTTTGAAACAAAACAGGTACTACATCAACAGCATCTTCTCACAGTAAAGTTTCTTTCAAACTCCACTCAGTCATACCTTGTGTGTGAGCTTATGCTCCAGCATGTGTTGAATTTCCCAGCTAATATCTTAACTAGAAGCTGATTTTCATTTGAGCTTCTAATTCATTGCCACAACTCATTGCACTGCAATATCTTAGTTATAGCTGGAGATTGATAAGCAAACAAGGCAATGCAACTGTAGTCTTATGGAAAGTTACCCTTTAATTTTTAGCTTTCATCTATTTTTTATTCTTTTTTCCCAAATATCTCCCATTTAATAAATTAATTCAAAATAGCTATAGAGCAAATAAATATTACATAGGGGGAAAAAAAGCAACAAAAATCCCCACAACCCCCAAAGCAATCTTTTAAAGGATTGCATAAAAACTGGATATAAATGCCTGTTTCCATGTGTACTGCTGCACCATCCATGAAAACAGCCTTTAAGAAAAGTCATCTTACAAAGGACAATGTCGCTAAATATAGTGCTGATCATTAGAAGCACTACAGTGCATCCGTCTGCTTGTGCCCCACTTTGATTACTATACAGCAAAGATGGCCACAAGCACTCAGAAAGTTTTATTGAGGCTTAAATCTTCATTCAAATGATGTAAAGGGGCATTGAATGAAGATTTAGAACTCTATAAAGCTGCTTGGCAGTGTCTGTGGCAATCTATGCCACATAAAAACTGAAATGCTTCTACTTTCTCATTGAAACATTTCTACTGTAATTCTTTAATATTAGGTAGCAGCCCCAGTGTTGGGACATTACCACATCTGGGAGTATTTCTCTTACCAAGGGTTTGCCTGCAATCAATTGTGCAGGATATTATAGAATGTTGATGTCTAGGACATAATGGAAGAGGAATTGTTACTGCAATTACATATTATTATGCTTTTCAGAAGATAATGTGGGTTCATTCATGTGAGTATTTTGAACTAGCAAATACCCTAACTGCTTACACGTCTGTTATAATCCTAAATCCAGTTGACATATCTGATGTACTGTTGCATTTTAATCTGGCCACTTGCACGTGTCCTCTTTATGATTTTCCTCTGACCTGCATGCACTGTGCAAACAAGAACATGAGTGTCTTGCATATTGCCTTTGCAGTTTTGGTCTGAGGAAAGACCCAGGGGGACAGAGAGACAGAGCACTGTAACCAACTATACTTTTTTCAGGAACATAGAATTAGCCTGTGCGAGATCAGGGTAAGTGCTAATGAACTGATTGTGCTATAATGACACATTTATGAAAGAGTGTGTGTACTGCTTCAACTCCCCTCTGCCAGAGTGTTGGATTGATGGAGGATGTGTGGCAAAGTATTCACCAGTTCCCTTAACTAGAAAACAAAAGCAGATGATTAAGAAATATCAGTATTCTGAAGCAGCAATCAAATTGACCCTGCCCAAGGAGTGAAGAACAGCAAGCCCAGCCAAAAAGTGCTGCAGTGGTCTCGTGTTATAACTGCAGGTGTCCAGCTTGCATTTTTTCACAGACTTTCCTGAGGCAGCAAGCAGGGCCAGACAACAACAGCTCACTCCGTGGTGCTTATGGCAGTCTCACGTGCACATGGAGTGACAGAAAATGGTCAGAGAAAAGATGTGCTTTCAGAAATTCCTGCTTAATAATCCACTAGAGGGAGCTTACGTATAACCTCTGCCAGGCCAATTATCTCAGAACCCGGTTTTGCATAATTAACAAAGATGAGGTAGTTATGAGGGGGATACCTGCACTGCTGTTCTTTTCCTGATGTGTCATCCTGGAGCTCAGGAATGGCACATTTGGAGTGTCCAGTTCTATCCAGAAGAGCAATTTCCTTTTCTCAAGTGGAATCAGCATTCTCGTTGGCATCAGCTGGGACTCACCTTCATCACTGACACGCTCAAACCTGAGAAAAAACAGCTCCTGCTGAGTGAGGACTTACACTTAAAGCATTAGCAAAGCTTCACCTAACCTTTCCTCTGTCCTTGCCTGCTTCAATTCTGACTGCAAAACAAGAATTCAGTAGCTGTGATTCCCACAGAAGTAGCAGGCAAACTACCTGGACTGCAGGCTTTGCTTCCTGTCTGTTTCAGGAGTGCAAGGCTTTCGGCACAGTGTTTGCCTGGCACTGCTTGCTCTCCAACTGGAAACTGCCTCCTTTCTCTGGGAGACAGCTGGTATCAAAATTGGTGTCCTTGACAATATTCAACATGCAAACACCTGCAACTATTTCCTATAGTGTTAGCCAAGAAAAAGGCAGGTTTAACTCTCATATCAGAAATATTAACTTTAGTTTAGCAGCAGAGATGTACTTGCAACTACAATTCTAGCTAAATCTAGACGTAACACACTTTCAAACTACATACCCACATGGTACAGTCTAAGTACCCAGATACACTATCAAAAAGCTTATCATAAAACTTGAAATTGCTGTATCCTTTACACTCATTGCCTCTTTCTCTTTCTGTTTTTTCTGTTGGAAGAGAAAACTTATGACTACACTTCAGCTGTCACCAGCTTTCAAGGTTATACTGATAGGAATGAGAAACATATTCCTAATCTGCATACCAATGCATTGAGAATGCAAAGGCAGGCTTTTTGCCATTGAATAGATGATGATAAGGTCTTAAGTCTTTTGAATTTCTTGTGTTGTACTTGTATTATCATATGATTTCTTAAGCCAAGAATGAATATGTAAATTTCTTGCCACTGACTTGCTCCAAAATAATGGACATTACACTTTCACAGTGGCAATTCAGAGTGTAAAATTGATTAATATTTGTTTTCAAAATGACATGCAATGATGTATGGATCCTTTTACAACTTAAATTAATACTTTAAAGAGATGAATGGTCTCTACAGAGGATGTTAAAGTTCAAGCTGAGAAATTTGCATATTTATATTACAACCAACTGATAATAATTGTCGAAACAGAATGTAATGTGGTTCGTTTTTCATTTTAATCTGGTTGTACTCAAACACAGGACCTCATTAACTTCCAGCAACTAATACAGCATTATCAGTCCCCATAAACCAGGCTTGCCTTGAATTTATGAATTTCAAAGACTATTTCCAGTGGTGAATTGCTGTTAAACACTGGGTCAGTCACTAGCAGGTGAACTCCATGTCAGACACTCTAGAAGCATGAAAGTTACCTGGGCTAAAGTGCTGGAGAATCCCATGGCCAGATGCCTACTTGTTGGCTGACACTCGGAGCCAAAATTAAGGTGTGATAGAAACATCTTGCCTTTGAAGGCTCACGCAAAGACAGTCTGGTTTCCTCTGGATAACCAAAATCAGGAAATCCAGCTTCATCCATCCATCCATGCTACGTTAGGCAGCATTCTTTAACACAAAAAAAAATAAAACCCCAACAAAAAAATGAGCAAGAGACCTTTCACTGAGATATAAGTTTTGCAAAATGAAAATATATAAATTTGGATTGAGTAGATAAGCAAACTTGGATGATATTGAGGATGCAGCCCAAATAAATAGTATCCATTTGAGGTTAAATAACAGTAGCAATAGAATTAGCAGTATATCACTTTTCTGAGGAGAGAAATATAAGCATGCTGTCAACATGTCTTGGGTACTTCATTATAGGTATTCTTGAGGGTATTCTTTTACATTTCCAGTTGTACTGAGAAAATGTACCTCTCTACGAATTAACAGTTAGCAAGAAACTTCACAGCTCTGTGAATTTCTTGTAGTGAAATGGATGTTGAATCTTCAAATAATGATGCTTATTTCTCTAGCTCACCAAAAGCTGATGGCTATAAAAAGAGGAAGCATTGTTTACAGTGCACCATCTTCAGCTGTTTTCCATTTTCCCTTATGAGTGTTGGTTAAAGGCTGGCCTGACCCTACTGTTCAGGAGATCTGGTGTGCGACTGGTGTGGCAGGGTGGAAGAGCAAATGCACCTTTCCTTTAGTACTGTAACTGCTACAGGGAACTCAGGACTCAAAAGGGCTGTCTGACAGCTGGCAATAGCTGGAGTATGGGTGCATTTACAATCTCCTAACTGTATTCCTACAGCATTCCTAAACTAACTTCCTGTAGTCCAAATGTCTTTAGACAAAGAACTGGGCAGTTAGGTCAGCCCTGTGGCTGCTTTATGCAGTACTGGGAAAGTCCCAGGAGGCTGGGAAAAAGAGATGGAACACTATAGAAACTCCGTAAAGAAAGTAAATGTGTACTTTGCTAATAAGAGTACCAAGAAGTTTTACTTAAGTGAATTAAAAGCTCTAAAACTTCAATATCTGACAATTTAACTTATTTCCTAAGAAGTCATCCAGACTTCCCATTATAACCTCACAAAAAACTTTATAATAGATATTTCTATCAGCTGACAAATCCGTGGAGGACAACCTTTTCCAACCTGTTCTAACCTGTTCCAGCTTGTTCCATCCTGTTCCAGTCTATTCCAGCCTACTCCAGCCTATTCCAGCCTGTTGTTGTAGAGACACACTAGATTCACTCCACGGACTCTGACTTGAGGTTTACTAAGAGGACTGACTTTATTACATTACTGACTCCATATATATAGTGTAGTAAGTAGACTAGTGTGATTGGTAAGCAAAGTTAACACTTCTTTAACTATACTAGTTAAGACAAGTGTCTATCAAAAGAGCTCTACTCTTATGAATGTAAACTAACCATAGTTTACAGAATTGTGTGTGAGAAAAGAATTTTCTAAAAGTAAACATCAGAAAGCTGAAAAAGCATAGCTACAGCCTGTTCCAACCTGTTCCAGCCTATTCCAGCTTGTTCCAACCCATTCCAACCTGTTCCAGTCTGTTCCAGCCTATTCCAGCCTGTTCCAACCCGTTCCAACCTGTTCCAGTCACCTTGTTCCAGCCTATTCCAGCCTGTTCCAGCTGCACAGTGATCGGATATTCTTTTGTTGTAACTTTATAATGGTGCAAGAATTGACTCTCTGGATGCTCCTTGCAAAATGAGTCCACAGAACAGGCCAGGAAGATGCCTTGTTGAATTCCCAAATTTGTTACTGAGTGAGCTATGCTGCATCCAGGCCACCACTAAGCTTAAAAAATAATTCAAAAAAAAAGGGCAGGCAGAGCAGTGAAACATCTTCTCCAGCATATAAACTCATCCATCCTACATGTTGGTAACTAAATGATGATTAAATAATTGATTTTTCATTGTGAAGGGTGTGTACCTTCCTATAGAGCTCTGTAGTGGGACCTGTGCTGTAACATATTCACAACTGATTTAAGAAAAATGGAGGAGTGCTTATCCTGATGGCAATTTAATATCTAGTAGAATATTACCAGGACAGTAAAAACATAAACTGACCGAGGCTTGGTGAAGAGTCTCTGAGCGACTTGGTGATAAAATGGCCAAAGAGACAAGCTGCTGACAAAAAGCAAATATTGCACAGGTGGGGGGAAGGGAAGAGAAAACAATACCCCAAACCAGAAACACTGACAGCATGGCACCCTAAATAATTTATTATCACTTAGCAAAGTGAGAGAGTAATTATGGACAGTAAACATTAACTCAATGCTTAGGTGAGGAATGGGAAAACATTATTTATACACAGCATCCCTGATTCGTGACTACTTTTCAGTGTTTGATCTCAATTGTAGTATTACAGAATAACATAGAGAAAAATAATAATGACAGCAACATTTTGGAAAGGTTACTGAAAAATTATTTAGATAAGATTCCTTTGATTAGGACAGGAAAGCTTGAGGAAGTTTTTGTGAGGTGTCTATAAAAACACTCCTTAACATGGAAAAGGTGATTTGGGAATAAATGGTCACCATCTCTCATAATACTACATCAGCTAGGGAACAATCTGGGAAATTACAAAACAGCAGGTATATAGAAATATATATATTACTTTACATATTTCCTATTTTATCAAAATGGACTTGTGTGCAATGTTTGGATGTTAAAATTGTGCGTGGACTCAGAAGGTGACTGGAGAAAATTCAGACAAGAAATGTCCATCAGAGATTATTAAACACAGTGATGCAGATCTAAACAGCAGTCCTTGAACTCCAGGTTGCTGGGAATAGCAAGGCTGCCATGGGCAAGCATTCATTTCATTGCTGCAGCCTTGTGCCTGCTTTTGCAAACTTCTGCAGGAGCCAGTCCGTGGGGCGAGCTGCTGGCACAGAGCACAGCCCCTGCTGTGCTGCGGTGCACTGAAGGAATGACCCAGAACTGGAACACAGGAGTTCTTGTCCTGCTCCAGTCTCAGCAAAGCAGATCACAGAACATTTTGCTTTTCAGCCTCACCAACCATACTGGCAAATTTTCTTACTGTAGCAAAATTCCTTGCCAGTGAACCTGGAATTTTGGAGTACAAGTTCTGGCAATCCCTCTGAGGCAATGAGGGCAAGTTCAGCCATCAGAAATATATATTTACACATGGAAATTGTTAGTAATACTGCTCTTCTCTTCCCCAGAGACAGCTCCATTGCCACAGCCTTGAGAAACACATGCACACACACACGGACACAGAGGAACAATCAATAGATACACTTAGAAAGCCCCTTACACCATGTCGTGCTCCACGGATTTTGATAATATCAATCATAATTGAGTTAGATAAAATCCATCTGACTTTCAGGATGCTGGGGTCAGCCGGGGACGCAATGCCTCACTTCACATCAATTACCACATGTAGTAAGGTGCTGGTAAGCAATTCCATTTGATAGTTTGGAGCTATAAATAATTATATGGCAATAGCAGTAAAGTTGGCTCTTGGGCACAATACAGAATCATGAATTTTCATTTACTTATATCTCAGAAGCTGTTAGGCCTCCCGATTTGAAATGTGAACTCCTGGTTAGGTGTATCAGTCTTTCCATTAATACACAGTATATGCAGCTGGTAGGTGCTTTTGAATAAACACTTTATATTTTTTCTTATTTCACAAGAATATTTTCATTACAAATATGACCATATGATACATAAGGATTGATTAGAAATTGCTGTGACAAACCAAACTTGGTTTCAGTCTCCTTTATTATCATATCCCATCTTTCATTCAGTTTAGGGTCTGTCCCATCCAAGTCTCTGTAGGATTTCAGTAAGATTTTTTTTTACATGTGGTATAATAAATTCTCAGAAATTTGAAAACATACAGAGTAAAGCAGATTTATTAATCAGAAGAGTAGTGCAGAAAGGTTCCAAAAAGGATCAGATATTTTTTGTACTTCCTTGCTTTGCCTGGATACCTGTTCCTTTTACAATGCTGGTTTTTATTACATATTCTGTATTTTTAAGAATATGTAATAAAAACATATTAGTCAACAGAGGCAGAATGGACATAAAGTCAGATTAGGAATAAAGTAGCAGCATGGGCTGGAGTTTAGCTGCTTTAAGTGTGAAGATCAGAAAGAACCAGGCTGAGGAACACCTAAGGAAGGCTGGACAGGTACAATAAGAACAGGATGATGGAGCAGAGAACTGGAAGAAGGACAAAGGCCAAGTCTTTCTAAACATATCGAGGTATCTGTGTGGTCCATAAAAATGCAATAGGATTTATTTGACATTTTAAAAGCAATGTGGAAGTGTGAAGATGCACCCAACAAGAAGAAACCAAGCACAAGTAGCAGCTTCTGTAGTGCCCCACATTTCACCATGGATCAAAGAAGGAATAGAGGAACATTTCATGCTCTGTCCTGGAGATTCCCGTGGTGGAAAAGGGGCTGATTGCAGTGATGAGCTTGTTTTCAGAAGTGAGTCTGCCATGAAGAGGGGTTACAGGGCACTCACACAGAAGGCTGCTTCCAGTGTGCAGAGATGCTGGGCTGGAGGTGCTGAACAGGACACGAGGCAGGGAAAAACAGCACTGGGGCAGTGACTGGAACCAAATGATGTGAAATGGGGTAACAATGGCTGTGCAGTACCAGGGATAATTTATCAGTCAAGAACAGAAAAAAGATCCTTCCTCAGCAAGATCTTGACATGAAGTCTTGATTTTAGGAAAGTCTTGCTCGCTCTTTCACTCTGACCTGAAGACCAATTGTGAAAACCATTAGCCTTTTGATCAGTAAGGAAAATCAAAAAATGTTCAGCAACCTGAGAAACAATTAAACTAAAAAAAGTCTTCTAAACAGGAGGAAGATTATATGCATTAAGGGTGCCATAGATATTCGAACAAGAGTCAAAGATTTAAAGGAAAGGCAGATTACATGTGCCAAAGGAATGCATCGTTGTCACTAATTCTAGATGAGTCACTAAAAAACATTTGAATATAAAAGGGAAGGCTTGCTGTAGGGTCAGGTAAGACCTGTAGCCTTAATTGTGATTTGATAGGACAGACCTAATTTTGCAACCTATGTAAAAATCGGGCATCCATTGCTTTGGGAGGCCCAGGTCACAGCCCACAGAGCAGCATCTTGCTGATCAGAGAACTGGTGTTTAACAGCATGAATTGAACTGCAATCAACAAGGAGCCTGATTTGTGTTCTAAATTGGTATTTAGCAGCATGATCTGAACTGCAACCAAGGGAGAACTCACAGCCTTTTCTAGGGGGAGCAAATGGATAATTTCCAATCTCATTACACAAAATATTTGTAGATTCTTAAATTGCATTGGAAAAGATCCCAAATTATTTTAACATGAGATCTGTAGGAGAACTTTTTGAGTGTGTTTTAGAGCAAAAACCTGCAGAAATGTAAAGGTTCTAGTAAAAGACTTACTCTCAGTATGACTTTTATAATTTTTCACATTACAAAAGGAAAAGCCTCTGAGAAGCCATTATAATATAAAAAGTAGGTATTTTGTAGCTGTTTTTTCACAGGCTGTGTTTCTTCATTAATTTCTCTGCTCTATAGCACACTGCAGTACCTGCATGAATTGTTTGGGCTTTTTTCAGCAAACCAGAATGCTTCCCAGAAAAATTTCAACACATCATGATAAGAAAGGTATGTTGCCTTTTGTCACAGGCCAGTTTCCTGAGGTCACTGCTCAGAAGATACTTGATCATAGCATCAAATAATAATCCCATGCCATATTCAAGAGCTTGGTGGCCTTACAGTGAACCTGATGCCCTGTGCATCGTCCCACTGGCACTGCTTCCCCTGTAACTCTGCCATCAATTCGATATTATACCCCAAATACAATATTACACAATATCCTCACAACTGGATATTCTAGCAACCACTTCCCATGATGGTTTTGTACATTTTGTGTTTGTCTTGTGTTTTGTTTCTTCTTCTATCTCAGTCACAGCCAACGGTCAATGTGAAGATCTGGCTCCCCAGCCTGTTGCCATTGCTCTGCATATTCATGAGCAAAATCTTTCCATATCCACATGGCAAACCTTTCAAACTGTCATAAAGAAGAAATAATCACCTTTTCTTTAAAATCTAACAAAGCCCACCAGAGCTGTGTTCTTTGTATAATAGTTAACATTGTCACTAGTAATCAATTTATTTTACTGGTAAAGACAGTATTCTCATGACAAGTCAAAGACCTTTGGAAACAGTACATCTGTGCCTGCTATTTAAGCACACACAGACACAAAGAAGCAGAATATATTAGAAACAAAAAATATGTCAGCTTGTATAATGGTCCCATTGTTTGCTCTACCAGAGAGGGATTGTGCCATAACATATGATGCTGAATGTGCTTTTCTTGTTCTCCAGCCTTCATAATAAAGTATTTGATGCAAATACTCTAATCACACGGAGAAGATGCGGATGCTAGCTGTCCTTCCTTTCATTGCTATCCCTGCTGCCTCAAGAAATATATTTTTATGAATATTTAAAAACCCCAAACAGTAAATTGATGTAATCCTGCTTTAGTGTGTTACTTCTAATAGCAGGTGCTTGATTCACACTTGGCTCAGTATGAGCTCCTCTGCCAGGCACTGGAGCTGCAACACTGCAATCTGCAGCAAATGGCACCTCACTTGTGGCTTCTCCATTAGGCTGCTTAATTATTTCCTACAGGATAAACCAGAAAAGGTAAAAAAGGGCACAGAGACCAGCATATACCCTATGAAAGTGCTCCATATATAGCACTGTAACTGTGCACAGCCCTTTGCAGATCTTCCTAATGAATCGTGCCCACAACTTACAGAAAAAAAGTGCCTTTCCAGAGTATAGGAAGAGGTGGAATAGGTCAGCTCATTCATTTATAACACTTCCTCCTGTGCAGGGGAAGTCTTAAGTCTAAGGTACAACTTCAAATACACAAAGTGACCTCATGTAGGAAGGAGCACACTGACCTTTAACTATGCTGCATGGACCATAGAATTACCCAGGGCTAAAACAGTTCATCCAGTTGAATATTTCTGTTCCTACTCACTCATTTATCAATGCTGGATAAAGAATAGGGAACATCTGCCCACAAGAGAAAGACAAAGGGCAGGAATAACTTTGGAGGGGATGATAGCCTGTAATAAGGACTGGCAGCAGAGAAGTGTCACAGGGCCACCCCAGCCACACTCCACAAAGTGCCATTCTCTGTTGACAGGCAACAAACCCTTTGGCAAGCTTGCCCCTTCCCTGGCTGTGCACACAGCTCTGCACAACTGGAAGCTGCCAATTTTTCTGTAATGGGAGAAAGGGTCCCCCATGAAACAAACAGGACAGGGATTCATTCCTTTATCCCAGCACACTTTGTTGTAGTGCAGCTACATCCCATTTCCATCCAAAGCAGCAGCCTCAGTCCTACTGTGCTTAGTGCTGCACATCTCCTGGTGCAGTGCAGGAGCTGCCTGGAAAACAGGGGAGTTTCCTGAGTTCTGCTTTGTCTGACTTAAACATGTTCTTCCCAAGTTGTTTGGTAACAATATCATATTGCTTCTCTGCTTGTCTGCATTTGGAATGAAAGCACAGAGCAGGTAAATACTCTTCTGCTTTCCCTTTCTGGGCACCCACTCATTAATTGGGCTGTTACGTGCATGTCCACATGGGAGTACTGCAGATACTGATGCAGCACATGGGGCTTTAGAAAATCAATAGCTTCCCTGTTATATGATCAAATTTCATCCCTTCTTTCCTTATGGAAACCAAGGAAACTTTATGTGTGTGTGAGGCAGCTGCTGCAGAAAGCAATAATGCATCAAAATCAACTTTAAAGCGGCACTAGTTAAGTGGAATAGACTAAACATTGCCTGCTGCAGCATGCAGCCAGTACGAAACAAGCAGAAATAAAATCAGAGATGCAATTAAAAAGCTCTGTTAAAGGTACCTGATATTATGCTCCAGGTCCATGTGGCCATTAACATCTGGCAGGAGCAGAAGGGGCCTGCAGTGGTTTGTGTAAGGGATGGAGCTCCTCGGGACCCATTAACAGCCTCAGCAGCCCTTCCCCCAGACACTGGGCAACGTAACAGAATTCCTACAGCTCGAAAGCCCACTCTATAAACAGAGATGAAATCTGAATATTCAAACCTTCAGCCCTCCTGCTGAGCACAGCTGAGCACGCTGCAGCTCAACTTCAAAGCAAGAGAGTCATGAGAAAGGAAGCACAGCCTGGTGGCACTGGGGACTGGGAGCTGGTGCCTGGCTGGGCTGGATGGCTCTGTGTGTGTGCTGTTACACTGTGCTGTAATGTACACAGCACATCTTCAGCTTTGCAAAAACAGGCCCAACATTTGCCCTTTCTCAGGGACAGAAGCACCTAGTTATTACTGGACTGTTAATTTGCATTTCAAAAGGCCAGGCCAGCTCTCAATATACCTCTGCTATGTTATAACTTACTGTGGGTTGGATAATAACTTGGACTGCAGTGAGAGCAGAGGTTATTTTGTGCTGGGGCCAGGTGCTTCAAGCCATGGAGCATTTGAATCCTGGGGCATGTGGCTGGGACCATACACACCAATGCCCATCACCAGGTCTGTGCAGCGAGGCCAGGGCTCTAAGCTGCTGCTGGCCAAGAATGGAAATTCTGATTCCTGGGGCACAATGAGAGTCAGGCTATATTGCAACAGCCAAGACTGGTGATTTAAAAAAAAAATTCATTTTTGGATTTGGAGATTCAGTTGTAGTTCCCTGTTTTGCTCAATTTTGAATTTACATCTTCTGCATGCCAAGCATATAATCAAACCACTCCAGTTCAGAGGATCACTATCAGTGGTAGGTCCTCAAACTTAACACTGCTCTGACTTCCCTACTCCTGTCCCATTTTTCACTAAAACAAAAGCATCTTTCCTCCAAACCATTTCCCAAAACCGAATGTTTGAAATTTAGACTGGAAGAAAGTAATATTCCTTTTGAGGGAGTAGTACATGAAGATGCCCTTGTCTTACCAGGGCTTCTGCTGATGCCCAGTGACTATATCCAGTGTTTTCATCTAGCACTCCATGCAAGTGTCATTAGTGACACCTTCTCACATTCAAGCTCATCTCTAGTGAACAAGCAAGAAGGGACCTGGGGTGCTTCCTTGCAAAAGTGTCCAAAGGTGTGCTTGTAAAAACAGCTTCTGTAGGAGTGACCAGACAGCTCCCAGTCAAGCAGGACACTGTGAAGAAAACTAATTGTCTGTTCTTTATGACTTAGGACCTTTAAATTGCTTAATTGCAGTTGCTGAGGTTTTTGCTAGGACAGTTCACAGCTTGCAGTGTTCAAAATGAGACACGTAACTACAATGCAGCCAGACAGAAGCAATGCTGACATCCCTGGCAGAGCTATTAGAAGTTGCTGCATCTGAGGGTGAGATCGATTTACCTTTCTTCATCCTTTAGAAACACAGCCTGAACTGTAATCTGTTTGGTTTTGGTAGTGGATTTACTTGTTGCTTCTTTTATCCTTAATGGGAACATACACACACATTTACCTTTGGGTCACTCATAATTTCTGTTTGCTCTCTGAGCTCTCAGACTGAACCCTCTTACGCCCTGTAAGCCAGCACTTTTTAATTATCTCTACTGCAAGGCCCATTCTAAAAGATAAAATTATAAGAGCATTTGTGCAATCTATGCCCAAGCCTCTCAATATGCCCTTGTCAGGCTGTAACAGCATCATTGCCTCTCACTGAGGGCAGCGGATCTCTGAAGTTTAGATGGTAGCAATGGAAATGTGGGCTGGTAACACATTGATAGGTTCCATTTTTCACTGTCAGTGAAAGCATTTTTATTAAGCAGATACGTTAAAAGTGAGAGGTTTTCAAGAACACGCCGTGAGGTGAGTTGCAGTTGGGAAAGCCATCTCTACACTGACAGCAGGAGCAGAAGTCCGTCCTCATGGGGATCTTTAAAAATATAGATCTGAGATTAACCTTACTGGCCGCTGGATGTCATGTGCATGTCATCAAAACCTCAGCACGTATCTGGCAGTAAAATATCTGGTTGCTATTAAATAAAAAGTGAGGTGATGATGAGACTTTTCCACAGTTCAGCATGTTGCTCATTATTGGGATCACTGGTTTGGGGCTGGGGGAGGAGGAGCAGGGCAGAAACATTCATTTCAGGCCCTGATTATAAAACCTTTCAAACCTTAGTCTTACTTAACAAAAGAACTTGTATGTATGACTTACACATGTGCAGAGCTTTGTGTGAACTCTGGCACTAGATATTTACTCAGCAAACTGCCTAGGCTGGCAAACAGCCTTGACTCAGTGTAGCACAGTTGCACCTCTGGACTGCACTGAAATTCCTACAATCAAGAAAGATTCCTTAGCAGGTATTATTTTAATGAAGAAACAACCAAAACATCAAGATCTGGCACAAAGGGACTTGTACAACAAGAAGTGAATTGCAAGTAAAGATGATGGGTTTTTCCAAGGAAGGGACACAGCAGCTCTTCTCTCCAGTTACTGCCCACCTTACTTGTTTATCCCACCAAGACTGAACACAACAAACTGAAGCACTGCTCCTTTCCCAGCTCCAACACTCAGCAGCTCTAATGGAACTCTGAAAGCAGTGAACCAAACAGAACTTCACCTGTTCCTGCTCTCCTCAGGATGCTGAAGGGTGCATCTCTCATTGCATCCACAACATTTACTAAGACAGTAAGAAGGGAAAAGAGTGTCTGGAAAGGCGTTAGTGAAATTACTACTACATCATTTGTAGGGAAGCCAAAGCAGCTTTTGGGTTTGAGCTGATTAGTTACTTACATCATGGTTTGGAGATGATTAATATAATTATATTATGCTCAGCCAACTGCTTTTTGTGCAATGACAGATTAAAGATTAATTTTAATTACAACCTCTAAAGCAAAATTTTTCTGAAGGTGTTGTTAGTATATTTGTAAAACGTGTTTGATGACAGCTCAGCTGACTAAAATTTGTAGTTAATTAAATTAAGAATTTGTCACAGATTTTACTAATTCAAGACCTTCTAGGTAATCCCAGCACATTGGTATGGAGGAAAGACATCCTTATCAGGCCCTCAAATGAGCCCCAGCACACCAGGGATGGGACCTGTGCAGATGGGAAATCTGCCCTGCTAAGGACCAGCCTGGTGCATGTAACAACATCAGTGCAGCACATCACCAGCCAAACATTTCAGCCTATCATGACACCAACACTTTTTCAGAGTGAACATGTGAAGTTCAACTCTGTTCACTTCTTCCTAACAACACTGTGAGGCTATATTGGTTTTATTTTCCCCAGCCTGTTTGACATAAAACAGTGTTCATCTTTTTATCTGATATTCCAATATCTAGGCCTTTCAGAGGGGAGAAGAGAGAGGGTAAAATCACTTTTTTGATGCACATAAGTTACTTTATTCTACATTTCCATGAGATGAAGGCATTGGAAAAAGCTATTAATTGCAGGTAAGCCATATCTGTGACACATCACATGATATTATTTCTTCAAATGCCTATTTTAAAATAATATCAAAACTACAGTGATAAGTATTTCCTTGTGAAAAAAGATAGAAAAATTGAAATATGACAAACAAATTTAATTTTGTTTTCCTTTTGTTCTGATGGAAAAAAGGAGAAATCAAAATTCCTCAGAGGTTCTAAAAATTAACTGTTCCATTTAATGAGAAAACAGTCAAACTTTTTTTTTATAGACTTATTCAAAAGTTTCTTTTAGTCATGGGAGATTACAAGATAAATCCAGGCACATTTACACCTTGAAGGCAGTATGAGAACTCATGAACACCAATGCAAATGCAGAATATGTCCAATTGATTTCTGCAGTTTTATTTCTAAAGTACACAAGAATACATTGCAAAATAGTTAAAACCACTGTGAAATGTCTTTTCCTGTAGTGTTGAAGGGTGCCTCTATAGCCTCATCTAGCTGTTTTCAGAGAGAAAGTACTGCTGGTTATTACTTGACTTGTGACTTGGAGTCAATTCTAAATGCAATTCTCATTTTAGTGCAGCAGCAACTAATATTCATTATTAGGTGCAAGTTAGCTATAGATTTAATAACTAATTCGTTCAATATCATAGACTGTGAAATTTGATGAGGAATAGAAAATGCATTAAAATAAAAGATAGTTCCTTTCAGCATTATTTCCCATTTTAAAAGGGAAAAAAGGAACCTGACAATCAAAGTAAGCCTGTTATAGTTCCCTTGTTCTAACAGATGAAACCATTCTTATACAAAAAGATGAATTAATAACTCCTGTGTACCAGCATCAGAGATTGTCTATGGAAAAAAAAATAACCCTTTTCCATTTGGATTGTGCTGATAACATTTATTTTTCTCTTTCCATCTGGAAACCCTGTGGGTATCATGAGAATTGTAGCCAAGCTGATTGGGGTCACGTGTGAGGGCACTGGGATCAGAGCCAATGTCACATCCAGCCCCCTGCAGCTTCAACAGCTCCCAGAGAGAGTGTAAGTACAAATGTGTGGCATATTGGGAAATGAGGGTGGTCACAGCTGAGGTCAGTGGCCAGAGTGTTTCGGCCAGCCTCGGGAGCAGTGATCAGTCCTGAACCTGCAGCAGACCCACTGAGTGGGGCTCCAGTAAGGGATGGTGGTGTGCCCTGCAGACAGGAGGCTCTACACCTGCTGCTTCATGAAAATTGGGTGCAATCACAGAAATACACGGACCTTACAAATTGCATGGAGAGAGCCTTCTGTGTTCATCTGGCAGAGAAGTTAGAACAGCTGATCTCATGTTTATTTGTTTAGCAAGGTTGCTGAGAAGAACATTAGAAGACAAGTCAGTATTTTAACAATAGCAAGACAGAGTTTTCAAGTCCTCAAAGAAAGGCAAAAGTGAGAAACATATATAGCAGCAGGCTGTGGGTTTCTACATGGCTCTTGCATTATCTTTGTGAGACTGAAAACTATGAGGAAAATGCACAGTCTATGCTGTAACTTACATAAGAAAATTAGTTGGTTTTTCACCCCCAGCCCCAGTCTCAGGTTTGGCTCTGCTCTGCTACCATGCTGAAAAGGCTGGTACAGGACCACTGGTACTGCACCAGAGGAGACTGCTGTGTTTGTGGCCTAGACTGAAATACAAGGTAGCAGAGAACTTGTGACAAACATCCTTTCATGTAGAAGCATCCAGAACCTCCATTAAAAATCTCTGAGGAGAAAACAGTGCTGAGTAGCAGATGCCTTCTAAAACTGCCTCAAGCCCAACTGCTTTGCCACACTTGAGTGCTCAGAGCAGACTTGAGTGCCTGAGCCACAGGCCACCAAGCCCTCAGGGACATGAGGAGGACATGTCTGACAGCCCCTCTCTCTCTCTCTCACAAACTCAATGTTATGAGCAGAGTGGAATAACTTCTGCAATGACAGCTGCAAGAGTAGCTGGTGCTCCTGACTCTGTTTATGCTGCATCCAGTAACTGGAGCATTTGGAGTGGCAAAATCTGTTTCCCACCTTGGCCCAAGGGTGTTTAGTGTCCCTTGGAGGAAAACTGGCAACCAGAGAGCAGGAGCTACATGGGCTCCTTCCCCTTTCTCTTCCCACTGAGATGCAGTGTGCCAAGTGCCCAGGCAGCAGGACCAGACCCTGCAGATCCAGAGCTGCCTGTCTCACAGCAGGACTTGTGTCACAAAGATGGGATCATTCTCCTTCTTGCTCACACATTAGGAACTGTAGGACAGGACAAAAGAAATCAAAGCCCTGCATTTATTTCTGGCCCCTGAGTACAGCTGCCAACATGTGCTCCTCAGGGAGTCTGAGCCTATGGATGCCTGCTCCATGAACCTACCCAGTGCAGGTATGAGATGACACATTAAACACATAGCTTTGCCAAGCTGGCAGATGTAGGCAGGTGAAACTGCCCAGTGTCCCACTAGCAGCTTCAAATACACCCAACTTCTCAATAGTATTAGCTACAGTGAAGCGAAGATTCTTTAACTGAGATGGAGATGAACGGGTGTGTAATCCTGCAGGAGGAGGCATTTATCTAATGAAAATAGTTTGATAGCTTCCATTGACAGTGAATTCTCTGGGATTACAAGTCTGGGTGGCTGATATCATTTCCAGAGAGGGTTATTCCAAATTAATCTTGTCACCACGCAAAGAACCACAATTCAACTATTCATCTTTCCAGAGATGAATGTTTTCATCAGATGCATGGGCATGGGATGCACTTAGATCATCTGCTCTGCCTCAAACCCAACCCTGAAATTAGTGCTTTTAAGGTGCTCTTTCAAAAAAAACCTGTTATGTGATTGTCACTTTACAGTTTCCTACATGTGTCTGCAAACGTGTGCATACTTATAAATATGTCTATATCCATCCTTCCATATATAAGTGTGTGTGAGAACAGAAATTAGCTCCTGTGCTTTAGTTCAGCACCTGTGCTTTTTGCCTCCCTGAAAATACAAGTTGTTTCCTGTAAGAGCAGATCGCTCCTGGATCTTCCTCCACATCAGCAGCAACACTGCACTGCTACACCCCAGTGCTTCAGTAGATGAACACATCTCCTAGTGAGAAGTCCAGTGCCCTGCTATTCAAAGCCAGAGTGTTGTTAATCACATGCTCCCAGCTTGTAAACAACAGTAAAATCAGTAGACAGCCTTCAGAGAAAGATTCCCTCATTCTAGCTAAACTAAATCCCCTCATTCCCTAAACTATTCCTGAACTTTAAGTTGTGCAAAACCATATATACATTGCATAAGTCGAAAAATTCCTTATAATGTTTTAAGATTTCTTTATCATAAATCAGGTTCTAATTCAAGTGTTTATTTCCCACTGGATTGGCATGTAAGGTTAAGACAGCTGGCACACAGAAAATGCAATGTAGGGTTTTTCACCTGATTCTTAGCATGTAAAAGGAAATTCTAATGGGAGCATCACAGACTTGAAAGTGAGCATGGGTACCACAGGTATCCCTGCTGAGATAGGTGCTAGAGCAGTACTGTTTCACTGTGTTCATTTGGTACACCCATTTAATAAAAATAGCAAAATCTGAGAAATTGCAAGGGCCAAAACATTTTTCACATGCATGAGCCAACCATTTAACTTCAGCCTGTTAGGGAATGTGGCCAGCACAAATGTGATAAGCTTCAAAAATTTAGAAATCCTATAAATTAGAGCAGAAATTCTTCTGCCAAATTTTACTGGTTCAGAACCAAGAAACACCCTTTTACCAAAAAAAAGTTTGGATGATTTAAAAAAGTTGCTCCTTCTCCTTCAGCTTAGGTGGATAAAATAACAGTGATAATACAGTTTGCCAGGTATCCTTCAACTGACAGCAAGCTTTTAAATTCAACTGTTTTGTTTGCCCTATTTATGAAATTCATCTCACAGTTATAAGAGATCTCTCTGCAGATTATGGGAATTACCTGACTTGTTTTTCCTGGGAAGCACAGCAGCTTCAATGATACCAGGGATGAAAAGATTTTCATTTTTACAGCTTGTGATACAGCCATAAAAGAGGAGACAGAGGCCTCTGAGGGGAGCAGGACCAAGTCAGCTTGCAGTGGATGAACCTCCCAGAACAAGGCTTTGAGTTCCTGCCATTAGAAGCTCTCAGAACCATCTGATGAATCCAGTAAGGCAGTGGTGCCCTCAGCACCCCGAGGGACACAGGACACCATGCAGCTGTCAGAGACCTGCTGCTGGGGGCAAATTCTGCCCCACTCTGGGAGCTATGGCAGAGCTGTGCACTGGGCTCCCTGCACTGGCCAACACACTCAGGAGAGCCAAACCTTTGGGTCTGGTACAGTGGAGTCAGCACTTCTATTGTTTTAAATTATCTTTTTCCACACAAGAAGCCTGCAAAACCTGCTTTCATTCAGGAGCTACAGATATCCCACACCATCCCTGAATTCTTTCTACCTTTAAGCTGTCCTTTTCTATTCCAAGCTTCCCCCCCGGCCTCTCGTGCTCCCTCTCCCCCAGTTAATATGTTGCATCTTATTTCATGCTGTGACACCATTAGTGGAACCTAATCTCCTCTCTAAAGCAGACTATTAGTGTTTGGTTGGGGCCACTTATGAGGTCATACACTCACACAGCACTTATCTGAAGTAAATGCCTTGTAGCTAATCAGGAAAAGGTAACATGCCATCACCCTGCCCACAGCTTCCCAGAACCCAAATTCCACTCATTTACAGTGAGAGAAACCCCAAGCAGCCCAAGGTTTGATTTTTCCTTTTACACGACAGAAGCCACAGCCCTTAAGTGACTAGGATGGAATGAGAAAGGAATAAACAATTAGACAGGGCTGCTGGAACAAATCCTCCTGTTTCATTTTTCTTCTTCACTTGTCTCAGCAGGAGTAGTTTTACCTCCTATTGACACCCATTGTGCTCTTGGCTGCTTGCTATGATGCAGCTGTTTTCTTAATGCCCATCAACCCTCTCCCTTTTTACGATACAAAGGTGACTTGTTAATACAAATGTTGTTGAAACCTTAATAACAATGAGTCCCAGTTGTGATCAATGATATTGCACCTTGGCAAGGGAATGTATCAATGCGTATGGATTCATTTAAAAGTCATCTGCTCAAGGCTGCCAATTTTTTATTTTAAAAATCTCTGCATAAGAAATACGACTGTTCTATCAGACTGACATTTCTAACTCCACTGGGTGCAGTAACACGGTATTACAGTTCTACTATTTCCTGTGATACCCACTTAGTCTCATATCTACCATTTTCTATCTGCCCCAGAGAGTACATTTAAACACAACCTGAGTCTTCCAATGAAACCCTCAAATCCCAGTTACGCTCAGTCCTGTTAAAAAGGTACTTTGATGCACCTGTTCTTCTCCAAAGGTACTTCCAAGGAAGCCACATGACTCTCAATGCCATTTTTGTTTCATTATCAAAACCTCAGCACAACCCAAATGTTATCACCACCTAAACACTAGCTGAATTGTCTCTGGACTTACTAAGCAGCGTGTTACTGTTATTTCAGAAAGTGTACTACCCTTTAAAGCTGTGTGCATGAATGGCATCAAAATGCTATTGTGTTCAGAAGTAAATACACATTTATAAACATGACAGACTGGTTCTCCTTTCCTTGTGCGGCTGTTGGTCTGGTCACACCTGTAGATGTATGTTAGTGCAAAGTGATATTGGATTAAAAGAGTAGGAATGATGAAATTGAATATAGACACCCATATATGTAACTGACAGGATGCATAATCCATAGAGAAGTGGTTTTTTCCCAAGCTTAGGAAACAAGCTTGAGTGAACCTCATTCCTCGAACGTTCTCAGTTCTGGATCAGGGTATTCCAAGTAATTTCCTACTTAATCCACTCAGCCAGAGACATGATCATTGGACTGTGTAGGGATCCATTTGCCCTAGAGAATAAAAGCTTTTGGTGTTCAAAACATGAAAGCTGAATCACTCAGAAAGCGAGCTCCAATGCTATTGTAATTCTGAGTAGAGGAACCATGTAACACAGCTGCTTTATGTTTTGAAAACTGTTTCCAGTGTTCCAGTGTCATATATTCCTCCAGATCATTACACTCTCACATGAAACTAATCAACATTACAAATTGAAATTAATCTAGCAAACACACTGTTCCTCATTAAAAAATTACTAGGTTCCATTACACTGTTTTAAGAATCCACACAGGGATTAGCTAGAATTTTGACAAGTGTCAACCCCAAAAGCAGGAATAGCTGCTAATGCCTGATTTACATGTCTTCAGATTTTGTACCTCTGTATTGGGAACAATAGAGTCTTTTTTGGACCTTTGGTTTGTGCTAGGACTCTGAGTCACCGAATATTTTATGGTATTCAATGAACTACAGTATGAGTCATTCATGAGCTTTCAAGTATTTTTGGAATAGTGTTATTTTGCTTAAAATTGCAGAAAAATCGACTAGCAGAAGTGACAGAAAATGCACCACTGTAGATTTAATAAGATCACGTGGTGGAATCAGAGCATATACACATCAGCATAAAAATTAATTTAAGCAAAATTAGGTCTACAAAGGAAACGAGGGATTCAACAATGAATTGTTAGAGAGTTATTGTATTCTGAACAGGACCCATTTTACTGGAGCTGTTCACGGTTGCCAAAAAGTTCTTGCCTCAGATGCTGTCCGTGCTTACAATACTTATTTCCATACTCTGCTGCAGTTTACCATTTCTACACCATTCTGCAGACATGCAAGGTTTTCACGAGCACCAAATGGTTGAAGAGCTTGACCACAGGGACACTGGACACTATTCAAAGGACATGACCAAAGCCTGTTTCCATGGGTGAGGTCAGGGAAGAAAGAAATCCAATTGAAAAGAGTCAGTCCCACGACAGTCTAGGACATAGACTCTTCACACCACTCCTAGTGTGAAAGAGAATTCCTAGGTTTACATAGGGATTTTGCTATTTTTTTTTTCTGGTGTGGGGTGGTTTTTTTGTGTATGGATGGTTTTTTGGTTTCTTCATTTTAAATAGTGCCCAAACACACTATATACCATAAGAAGTGACTTCATTGTAAGGACCTGAATCACCAACATCAGGAAAAATAAACCAAGCTTTACACAAAGCACACAAAGAGCAGTGGCAGAGCCCTGAGCTCACAACCTGGTATTTGTGGTGGCCATCCAGCACTGCTTTTCACACAGGTTCAAACTAAACAACATTTAGTCATGGTTCTCCTGTGCAGAGATCAGTTTTGGCTTTCTAGCAAGGCTGAATTAAAGCCATTTGGAGAAATAATGGGAAGGATTGTATCAAAATCTGGAAGTTTTTCCTCATTGAGAGCCAAAGTTCTTGTGTCACAAGACTGCCTGAAAGAGAAAGTGTTCTTGGATGCATGACTGTGTTGACACTCTTATTCTTGCTTGAGAGTGGCTTTTCATGGGTTTTTTGGAAAGTTCTTACTAAGCAGTATAAACTAAGTCAAATAAGAATGGGCTCATGGGGCTTCTTTGGATGGAACTAACAAATTTACACTTTAGTGAATTCTGAACAAACCTTCCCAGAATACACAAGATGTCAGCCAGTGAGAAATTCACCATTTCTCAAACATTTGATGTCAAATGGATGGACATCCCATATTGTCTCCTGCAAAGGGGGCAAGAGGTAACTATGAAGCTGGTTCCAAATGTCCTTCTCTGTTTCCAAGTCTCTGAGCAATTATGGAGTGAGGGATCTACATCTTCTAGAGTGATGCTATGAAAAAGTCACATGCAGCCTGTCCCAAATAATTTTAACAGCCTTTCCAATGCATAACTCCTAATCTGCTGCTGACGAGTGTCGTGCAAGGGAAGGACCTCTCCTCCCACAGAGTTCATAGTCTGCTGCATACAGACTAAAGAGTGGAGAGCCCAGAGCTCAGGCCATTCAGCTGCTTGTTCATGACTTCCTAAAACAGGGGAGTGTTTGGTATTATTAATAGAATATTAGGTATTATTAACAGGTATTATTAGTACTAGCAGGGCACTCCAGAAAATATTTGATCAGAATACTACGGTTAGTCAAAGAAATATTTCATGTAAAATATTTAGCATAGGTCCTCTGTTGACTTGAGAGGAAGCAGGCTATGGATATGTTCTCAGCTGGCCATGGAAATGATGCACTGAACCCTTCAAAGCAGAATGTATGCCCATCATCCTTGGTCTGATATGGTGGGAATAGCAGGGAGTGCAAACAAAGTGTAAGTAAAAGGTAATATGACAATCACTATGCAAACTGATGTTTTTAATGAAAAAACATTTAAGAACTCCAGTCATCTTCATACAGAAAAAATAGCTTTGGGAAAATAGCTGCTGCGTACAGCTTCAGTATTTAACTGATGAAAAAACTGAGAGAAAGGGTTTGTCTGTCACTAGAAAATCTACAAGACTAAATTGTTGCTTGGACTTCAAACTGCTTCCTGTCATGCATGAATGACAGGTGCCACTTGCAGTAGTTCTCTATTCTCCTTTCTGAAAAATTTGAAGTGTGCTCCTCCAAAGAAAGAGCTGGCTGCCCACTCACATTCACAGCTACAATAAGTAGAACTTCTACAAACTTCCTTACCACAGTTCTTGTTTGGAGGTAAATTCTCCCAAGTTCTAGAAAAATGGCTGCTTAAAAATGAAGAGCCTAAAGATAAAGGACAGCTGGGGAGATACTGTTTGTCATGCTGCCCTATCAGAGGACAGCACGAGTTAAATAGTTTTTCATAAAAAGGCAAAGAAAAAAAAAAAAAAAGAGTGTGTATCACTGAAAGACAGAGGAGACATCTTTTATTAACATTTTGGAAGAAAGGCTGCCTATATTTTTGCTGACATTTTTTCTCTGAGCAGAGCTAACAAAACAGCATTTGTCTCAGTCAGCCTAGCATACAATGTAATTGTATCATTCAAGCTTGTTTCAGGTACGGGTTGCTTTTCCATTAATTATATTCCATGCACATGTATACATATCAGAGCTGTTGGGATGTCTATTTCTATTAGTTTAACAAGCCCTGGTATTAATGAGATTGCTCTATAATTGAACCTTTTCATGGGTCCCTTGGTGATGAAATTATGCTAATCTGAATCTGCAACCACAAGGCATCCATCATACTTGATCAAATAGTAAACATCAACAGTGATACACTGGGAGTGTAAATGTGCCGTTAATTATTACATAAATGAACAAGCCCCATTATTTCATCTTTATATTCATGCAACTTAATAAAATGGGTGAAGACAGGGTGCATCAGACCTCCACTATGTGGCAGCATGGTCCACTTAACAGGAGCAGGAGCTTGTAAATATTGTTATATCTTGAGGCCTGATGTATTCTGTGTATAAAAGAGGAAAGAAGGGGGGTATATTTCATCTCCCTCAGTCACTTTTGTGGGAAACAATGATACTGATCAACTACACACCTTTGAAAGGGAAAAAGCATCTGATTTCCCTGCTGCTATAATTGTTTGGTTTTAAAATCTGTGGTATCGTGGATCACTGAGGGTTTTAAGCGAGAGATGTATCTCAGAATGTCTGAAGTGGAATGATTTATATCAGCTTCAGGAAATGTTTGTAAACTTAAGCAGATAAGGTCTTCTGTACCTACACTTGCAAAAATAAATGGATGTGCAGGATGCCTGTGTTGCTGCAGGCATCACTCCTCAGCGATTGCCAACACCACACTAAAGCAAAGTAGTAGAAATTTCAGGCTGCTGTTAATCAATAATATGAAGAGGACCAAAATTGCCACAGAGCCAGCATAAACATTAATATCATTTTTTGGTCACTGTTTCTTATTAGGTGCACTGTACCTTATAACTAGCTGAACAAGTACTAGATTTCAATGCAAGTTGCTTTTATTTTTGTCTTAACATGTGCAGAGGAAACAGAAATTAAAAAAAAAGGTTTTATTGTTTTTGGTAGCATTTTAGTCTGACAAATCACAACTCCAATATTTATCCAGTGACCAGAATATTCTTCCACAGTTTCTGATGGAGGAAAAATACTTTATCAGAGATCTTATGAATACGATGAGCAAGATATGTGCTTCACTGATATGAAATACATGGGTGACAGATGTCACTGACTCATTTCTAAAAAAACAAGATCAGGTCTCCTTTCTGAACATGTTTCACTAATTTATTTATATATATATATATATATATATATATAGGAGTATGTCATGCTGATGATATTTANAAACATATTTGTGCAAAAATTTTCTGTAAACCATCAAGTTATACGTTCAATTAATATAAAAATATAGGGATATATATTATGACTTTTCATAGGAAAAACATAGAATTCATTAGAGGAGCATTTGAAAATGTACTCAATAACTTTCAGACACAGTCCAAAATAAGTTCCCTGGATTGATGCAGTCCTGGGGCAATGCAACATATAGAACTGCAAACTGCTCACTCCAGGCTGGTTCTACTGCTGCTAAAATCAAGATAAAGGCCTTTGTGACAGGGCCTGTTCCTGTAGTTACATTACCTCTATAGGCAAGTGAACTACAAAACCCCAAGCTGAATTTAAAAAAAAAACCAAAAAACTAATAGATTTCTAAAAGCATTCTCGTTGGGAGAAGTCTTGATGCTTTTGTATCAATAAGGACATAGAAAGAAGAAGAGAGAGAGGGGTGCTCCTCTGAGCTCCCAGGCTTATCATGAATTTATCCACATCCTGTTCATGACATTTTGCCTTACTGAGATAGTTTGTCCCAACTTTCCTTTATTAAAATTTAACTGTTTTGAGATATATACCAACCATGGTGAGAGCTTCATATCACAGAAACAGCATATCAAAAAGTACCCAATCACATTCAGTCTTGCAATTTCTTCCCTTTCCAACGTTTTACAGTGGAACTACACAGGACTGTTGGTTCAGCACTCCTTCCAGAAAGCGCCACATTCTGGTGCTTCTTCCCTTATTTACACCATCACCACTGCTCATTTCAGCAGCCTGACTCTGTTTCAAACAAGACTAGTGTCAGGCACTTAAGAGATTGTTTCCATCCTTCCTTTTTCTTTGTTTTTGACAGCATTGCATAACGCTCTGGTTTCCCTCAGACGTGCTTTTGGAACTGTCTCCTGCCGAATCAGCAGCCTCTCCTCCTGAATTTACCAATGCCACACCGGGCTCAGCCTGTTCTGTGACACCACCTGTGAGTCTCAGACCAGCCAAAGAAGCCCTGCCACTCCAAAAGATTAGCCACCAAAATGTCAAGGGGTCTGGAAAATTGGAGACAGTTGAAGGAGAAGGGTATCTCCACCCAGAAACCCCTGACAGCAAAGAAAGAGTAAAACCACCTCAGGTTTGTGGGTGTGCATGCATCTGACCACAGAAAGGGGTTTAAAATCTCTTTGTACAACTGGGAATCCTGGCATCTGCAAGGGCAGGTGCTGCTCCTTGGCATGTCCGGGTGCCTCCCTGTGCTGATTTTGCTGAAATCACAAAACTGCTCCTTCCCTTTAGTGAGGTCACGGCACAACCACCCCAGGGAAAGTGGGACTGAGGCACTTGGAAACCCCTCCTGCAGGAACAAATCCCCACAGCACAAGTCTTTGCCCTTCTGTGTCACTTGAGCTTCTCTAATCTCATATTCCAGTTACTGACTTCGATTGTTATTTACTTTTAGACTGAAGATCTCTTAATTAACACAGATACATAGAATAATCCTCTAGATTTCTGTTATGTAAGCTATAATAACAATAATTTATTATAGGTACTGTATGAGACAAAAGCACAGAACAGCTTTTCCCAATGACAGAAAATGACTGAAAAATTGTACCACTATTTATAATTACATCTGATTTTATTAAATACAGATAGGACAGCAAAACAACACACTGAAGATCTTTTGTTCATGGCATTTTAAAAACTACAACTATTCCTACAGTTCCTAACTTATAGTCATCAACAGAAATCTATCCTTTCTTCAGTTTTATTTCTGTACAATGCCTTTGTTACATATCTTTATACATCTTTTAGTTATTATTTTCACTCTCTGTCCAAACAACATCAGCAAACCACACCCAAGATCCTATTGCCCTTGATTTCTTAAAATTTAGGAAAAGAATTCAAGCAGTCTCATACTATGAATGTTTCCATTAAAACCAGAAAACCTTAAACCTAATTGACATTTCTATGATTATTACTATTATTATTATTATTATTCACCATTCCAGTCTGTAATCTTGAAAATATGTTTATTTTGACTAGATATTCTAACCAGGGGGTTGATTAGCTGCTTGGCTCTCCTTTTTATAGAGGTCACCTCCCATGAGATTTGTCTCCCATAGCAGTGATCCTTTCCTATGTGAGACCATATATTTTCAAATAATGAGTGAGAGTGAAACAATTAAAGCCACAAAATTAGACTTCAATCCTTTTACTTTCCATCCATTCAGACTTTCCTAAATAAGTTATTATCTGCTATTCTAACTTCCTAGTCATGCAAGTCTTCCCACTGGGGTCTGATAGCGAATGTTATCAAATTTATTATTAACAAGCATCTCTAATTCTTAATTGTTTGCTATAAATTCAGAATTGTTCCTTATCTGTGTATTCAATATTGCACAGTAATTTGTGTATGACACTTGCTCGGTTTCCCTGCTGATGAGTTTATTCATTTGAATGTAAATTAAGAATGACCACAGAACACCATGTTCCTCATTTCAAGTGTATTTCTACCTAAATCAATTACCTTGTGTTCAGGATACCCCTCTGTACTATTAAAATCAATACAGTCCTGACCCTTTCTTGGTGGGAGTTCCCAAACCAAGCAAACAAACAAGTACAACCAGGGCAGGCCAGTGCTAAAATTTAAAGCCAACTAAGGTTAAGTAATTAGTGCAGATTTGCCAAATTCTTATCATTCAGAAACTCTCAATTTGGTATTTCAGGGCCAAAATTCAGATGTCTCTGGGTATTCTGTTTCTGACTAATTTATCTCATAAAGCTCATGACAAACGCCGAAACATTTGTACACAGATTTGAAGTTTTAGTCAAGTTTTAGGAATTACACTCCACACAAAATAATTAACATTATTTTCCAGACAATCATGGATCCATAGGAGTGTTAACTGGAAGGAACAGGAGGTCAGTTACTCCAAGCTCCCACTCAGGCAAGGGCTGCTGTCAGCACTAATAGCCACATCTTTCTGCAGCTGGCTCCTGGAAACCTGCACAGATGTCTGGGCAACCTGGAATGCCATTCTTCATGATAAAATAACTCAGGATTCAGAACATATTTCAGTGATCTGTAAAGATCAGAGATTTGCAGGTGCTCTGGAAAGCTGAACGTTCACCTTATTTAGATGTGGATGGCATATCATGGGTACAGGTATCACAAGAATTCGTTCCATGTCAGCCTGCAACATTCATACCAGTGCACAGCATTGCTCTGCAGATAGGGTCAACATTCAAGGTCCTCAAAGTCTGGTGATTATTATTCCAAAACTCCTGAAGGAGATTTACTTTTGTACCCTTCCTAATGTTTTGTGCCTGTCAATACCTGTCACCCACCTTTTTCTGGATGAATTCTTCTCCATCAGTACAACCGAGACAAATGAAATGCCTGTGGATATTCACATGCATTAAATAGCTATGCATGCTCAGAATCACTAAGGGATGAGAGGATTGGCCAACCAGAGTAAAGCACAGAAATGGAAATCTTGTATGAAGGGTTGATGCCATTGTTTCAGTGATATTTCAGGGGGAAAGCTGATAAAATTCTAGCTGAAGAATTCTACCTTTCAACACCAATCTCTCAGAGAACATATATATATATTATACATATACATGTTTGTGTGTGTTCATATGACCCTTTGCCTTCCTTTTATCTAGAGAAATAAAGTCATTTTCTTTCAGATCAGCCATAGTAACCTCACTATCCCTGCAGAAGGATTCTTATCGGGAAGCAAAGGATGTAGTTTCAAGTCAGAACTGGTGTCATTACTGTAGAGCACAGAGTGAAAAGATAGACTGCAAGGTTTTCCCAGGAGGTGTGTACTCAACTCTGCCCAGTGACTGAGCAGCTGCAACCTTCTCAGCATCTCTCTTTGAAGGGGGAAGGCAGGATAAGTGATTGTCCCCAGATAAGGGTTGTATGGACATCACAGCCTAGAATTAACAGTTACAAGCTAGAACTGGAGCAGCAGCACTCTGCTATGACACAGATATCAGCACTGTGTTGGGCAACTGAGGAAACCATGAGCCTCAACAGTTTTGCAGTGGAAAATTACAACTTCCCTCTACCGAGCAGAAGCTACGTAAAGATGATACTCAAGGTGCACAATGCAGTCCCACCATCAAAGGTGGCCAGTCAAAATGCTGGCACTTGCAAAACGTCTCCACAGCACCAGCAGAGCCTGGGAGTTGCTAAATTCAGGCAGTCTACAGAGAAGATTTTAGATTATAACTCTCAAAGTTATAGTTTTAGAAAGTGGGTGGAAATCGCTGGCAGAAAGGCAGAACTGCAGGGAGCATGGGGGCTTCAGTGGGGTGTGGCTGTGTGAAATCAGCTTAGTCTTTGGGAATTATCAGACTGCTCTGGAGTGGGGATCGAGGAACTCCAGGAGAGGCTGAGTTTGCCATGGAGCAGCCTCCTGCCCTAGAAGAACACCCTAAATAAGTTTCAGACTGGAAATACCCTCAGGACTGGATTAAATACACCTACCCCCATTACAAGGCTCTCTACTTAATGCCCACAATTGGCACAACTTCTACAAAGCAGCAGAATCTGTAGTTCTCACGTGTGCAAGCACAGATCTTACTGCACTAATGACCATTTCCAGTTACATTTGGAAAAAATCTGCTACCGAACAACTGGCTCACTTACAGCCCTCCTTAAAGAACCTGCTCCCTTCTCCAAAACACTTGGTGAAATAAAAAAATTGTAGGCAATCCTAACCTGTGAAATCCTAACCTGTTACATGTTCAGAACTGAATCTGTTCTCTGTTAATCCTTGACCACTCCACTCACTTTTCTTCCCTTTCTAGTTGCATCCAAGGTTTTGAAACTTTTACTGCAATCATTTTATGAGACTTCTTATATAGTAAATGCTCAATGGTCACAGGTTAAATAAGGCCAGTGCCAGCTATTGCCCTGCAAAAAGATTCTATGTACGTGCAGAGGGACCCAGGAACCAGGGGAAATGGCTGATAGTGAGGAGGTATCAGCTAATTCTTGGCTTCATGCTTTGAAAGAAAACAGGTTTAGAAAATGATTCATTGTGTAGTTTTAAAGATCACTTCCCTTCCATACTTTCTTCATCTTGTAAGTTTGTGTTTCCACTTTTCCTTGCTCTAAAGAATGCAGAACTTCTTAATTTCACACAAGGAAGAGTCTAGCCTCACTTAAGATCAGCTCAAATTTGCAAAACTCAGGAAACAGTTAAATTCAAGGTTACATCCTACTATCGAGTTACAGAATTACTATGTTCATTAAAGCAGCTGTGGCTGCATAACCCCAGCGTGTTTACCATGGAAAAAGCTCTGTGAAAAGCATTATGCCTTCTTCAACAAGTCACACAATATCTCTGAATTTCTACTGCAACATTCTCTTAGTTTTTACAAAACATACACTGGTAACTTTTACCTGACAGGCCATAGAGACAATAGTTTTTCAGGCTAAATGAATTAGTGTTTGCTGGACAGATTTTGTCACTATACAGTGGATATAGATTGTGTGTGAAAGGGGGTGAACTGAAATCTAATTAGATTTCATTTTAAGTCTAGCTGCTGCAATTATGACTTCTGAATAAAAGTGGTTGTTATTTAGCAGGGTAGCCTAAGCAATGCACATAATTATTATAATTATTAGGTACCTAATGATATCTAATAGGAGTCAGCATTGTAAATAAATGCTGTAGACTGTTCAGCAGGGTGGTCTGCACTTCGCAGAAAACTAAATAACAAAGGTTAATAAATATGTTTGCAGATGATTGTTTTACAGGAACCCTGGGCAGCACTATCTGTTGGAGATTAGCTACATTAGGACTCAACAGACCAGAAAACATCCAGAATAATGGTCTTGGTACTAGTTTATAGATGCAGTGTATTAAAATAGCCAAACCAAATTCCTTCTGTTTCCAAATCCTGTCTCTCAAGTATAAGTTATACTGGGGTGTTTTTGTTTTTTTGTTTTTAATAAGATCACTTAGTGGGCAAATTTCAGCTTTCATGTGATAAATCAGCAAATGTGAAATCAATCAGCCATTCACTTTTTCTGTTCCAGGCTCATTTTTAATTCTCAGAATTTAAGAATATAAAATGGATACTGCTATTTGAAGTGTGAATTACAATAGCTGCAGATGCTGCCTAACCCCTATTTGCACTGTATTAGCAGAAGAATTGTATTTAAGTAATGAAGACAACGTCCACTGCTGATATAGATGACACATTAAAGACTTAAAATTGCATGTGTTTGCAAAGTGCATTTCAGAACCTTCAATTTCCAAAGTCCATTGTGCTTTCAATTATCTTCCCACCCAGGCAAACTAGGGAGAGACTAATCAAGCATAATGTCCTCACATACTTCCCACTATGCCTTCCTCAGAGAGGTCAGAGGGCACTGTCAGATCAGGATTGCAGCTTGCTCTGCCATGGGAAACACTGGTATGATTTACAGTTTATAGTCTCCATCACTAAATGTAGCCATTAGTAACAGTATGCCTAGCTACAAAATGAGTATTTGTTATTTAAAGTTTTCCCACATGACTTCCGAAAAAATTTTAACATTTGTAAATTATTTTGGTAGTAGTCAGTTAGCTTCCAGAAAACAAACAAACAAACAAACAAACAAACAAACAAACAAACAAACAGCCTGGGGTAAATATTCCAGCAATCCATTTAAGGCTCATGCATTGATCTGACTGTAAATATTTGTTTTTTGAATAACACCCATATTAGCTGCTGCAAATGAGGGGAAAGAGTGTGCATCTCTCACATGTCTAGTAGATGGGTTATTAACTGATTTCTCCCCTGGAATAAAAAGGCATAATCCAGACAGTCACCTAATTGCCTCCTGAACTGGAGGTGTGTAGGTTGGCACATAAAGGCTGTCCCCAAGAGAACCTTCCTGCAGAGATGAGGGCTGGCCCTCACACCCACCTCTGTGCTGAGACTGCTCACGTTAAACTCTCACTGCCAGGAGAAGGAGCACGTTTTACACTCCTCTGCCACATACACCAAGCACTGGCATTGCAGGGTCATAGGGTGGTTTGGGTGGGAAGGCACCTAGCAGATCATCTTGTCCCAACCCCCTGCTATGGGCAGGGGCACCTTCCACTAGACCAGGTTGCTCCATCCAATCCATCCTTGAACACTTCCAGGGATGGGGCACGCACACCTTCTCTGGGCAACCTGTGCCACTGCCTCACCACTCCTGTAGTGAAGAATTTCTTCTTTATCTAACCCAGATTTACCCTCTTTCAGTACAGTTTTATCTTCCCAAGCCCAAACTCACTGCTGTTCTAGATACATCTACCAGCGCAGCAGGGTTTGGTAACTTCTACTTCCAGTGCAAATTACCTCAGTTTGTCCCATTACCAACTTTGAGAACCCCCTCCCTGACTTCAGACTTTCCTGAATACCACATTTGCTCCTACCTGCAGGACTCTTGCAATGCTTTCTCCCCAAGGCGTTTCTTCAACAACTCAAAGAGTAAATGCTTGGCACTTATTATCAGGGAACCTGTGGAGGAGGAAATTCCTGTAAGGTTGTGCAGATGCCTGAATTTTGCACACCCAGAAGAACAGGATCTCTAGGGCAGTTGAACAGAAGGGTCAAGGTAAAAACCATCCCTGCTGCTGTCCGTGCCCTTTCCTCTATTCAGTCAGTGGAAGGCAGAGCAGCTGAGGAGTTTTATCCCCCTGTGTGACTTCACACACAAACCATAAATGCATGACCAGGAACAGCACAACCTGTGCCTCTGAATATGGTCCTTTAAATATGTAAAGCATCTATCCATAACAATAATAACAAAATACGACCTTTAACCTAAGTTGGGTTTATCAGAATCTACCAAAAGAGCAGCTGTCACAACAATAGTAATTGGTCAACTGAACATTATTTCACGATATTAAAAGAAAAGGTAGCAATGCTTTTGGAGCAAACAAGAGCTTTCAATACAGGAATAACGTGAAATTATGAAGTTGATTCAGCTCAGAAAAAACCATAATTTTTAATCACAGTATTTTGTAAGCCACAAATGGAATTCATTTTCACAATTCATGAATTAAAGATATGCTTTGAAATTGAGTTCAGCATCCTAAAAGCATATATTACATGTCTATACAGCAAACTTGGGCACTAATGTAAACCAAGTTCTATTTACATTTTGATTGCTACCTCATATCTATCAATTAATGTACTGTATTCATAAAACACAACCTTCAATACCCAGCTGATGTGAAGAACTTCCATATGCATTTCAGGCTCAGTCTCTACAGACTACTTTGTTGGTAATGCTATGTGTGAAGTTAACTACTGTACTTGTGTTTTTATCTATCCAAAATTTATTTATCTCAAGTTCTCTCAACCCATTTTTCTTAGGCAAACTTCATGCCTTAAAAAATACAGCCTAACAGCATCATAGCAACAAACAGCAGGCTTTTGTGTACATGTTAAGAAAACTCTAACAAATTGCATTTGAACTGTTTAAACCTTTTTTTTTCCACTGAACTCAGTAATAGTTTTGATTCAGAGAATGACATTTTCCTCATTTAAAACAAAAGCAAACTCAACTTTCCACTGGCTTTAATAGGAGTTTTTGATATGCAGAGCCAACAGACTTGGTCTGCGTGTTAGACTCTGGCAATAAGAATACAGGGGAGGCCAAAGTGACTCTTCACTCAGTGAATAAAAGAGCCTGTGAAAGATGCCAAACCCCACTTCTTTTCACACCTGTGTGATTTCAATAGTATTATGAAGGTGAACAAGGGAAGCTGAACTGGTGTTAATGTGCTTGTGACTGACCTGCAGGACAAGCCAGAACACAGCCCAAATGATGGATTTGATTGGACAGCAAGCTGAATATTCAGATAGAACAAAAATTAAAATTGCAAAGGTTGTCTGTGTTTATAAATCCAAAGTGCACACACAAACCATGAATGCTATGGCACTAAACCCATTCCTCTCTCTCTCTCACTCAAATCAGCACTCTCAGGAACCTGAATCCAGTTTATCGATTCCTCTGGCTGCTGGGAAGGAGGTGGGTGCTTACAGTGAAAGAAACAACTCAGCATGTCAGAGAAGGGCCTTTCAGAACAGACCACAGCTTGGTGCATCAACTTCTTTAAAGCAAGAAAGATGACTTATTTAAAAGAGGTTGAGTGCTGGTGTTTCCCCCTGTGCTCCAACCCCCCGTGTCCGTCCCCGAGGCCCGAGCTCTGAAGGCAGCTGGCTGGTCAGGCACGGCTACACTGGGCTGTTCAAGCAGGGCAGGGCAAGTGAGGGACAGAAACTGCTTTGCTGCCAGAAAGAAGGGCTCCATCAGGAGCTCAGCACTAGAGCAGGGCTGGGACAGGCCCACAGGCAGTGCAGCTGGCAGAGCTAGAGATCCCTGGGGTGCACTGGAAAGCTTTGTGCCACGGCAGCGGGTCAGTGCCCACCGGGGGCATTGCATGGCTCTGGCCACTGAGCTCTCCAAAGATTGGGCTGCAGCATCTCACAGGAAAAGATCTTTGCCAGTTCACTTCAAAACCTGGCCCCAGTGCTATCAGTTATACTGGATGACACAGAGTTTATTCAGGTAACTAGAGCTTGCCTGTTTGCATTGCACATCCCAAGAGGCTGCCCCCCAAGGAGGAAGTCGGGGGCACAGTATTGGGGAGCTGCACTTGGGAGCTTTTTTCTCAAAGCTTTCTACACGTTTGCCAGTTTTCTGTGTACCTGGCACACCTATGTAGGTGCTTCCCAGGCAAGTGAGCCTCCTCACCCTGTGCCTCAGCTCTGCACTGTGAGGCTCAGGGTGGACATCACCACTTCATTAGAACATGCTAAAACCACATACTGTCACTGTGCCTAGAAAGAGATGTTTCCAGGAGAAGGAAGGTTTATCACTACATGAGACATTGAAATTTGCAATGTTTAACCGGCCAGATACCAGTTTTCTGCAAATAGACTTCCAAAGTTGACTATAATGCCTTTTTTCTGGTTCCTTTATTTTCCTGCTCTGAAAGGCTTCTACTACAATAAAACACCCCAACATTGCAATCAGAACAAATCTGATACCAGGGAATCCTAGTAGCTCAGCAGACAGATGAATGGCAATTTAGGCTATTTTTTTTTTTAATATCATCTAGAGATGATATTGTTAGAAATCTTTTGGTGAACCTTCTCCTTGAAAGAGAGAAAAGAGGACAACAACTTCATCTATTTAAAGGCTGCTCTTGACAGCAGTTGGAAGATGTTCTTTAAGCTTTATTCAGCCCATAACAATGTTGTTTTGGCTTTTTTTCCCATCCTTTGAAAGCTCAAACCTTCAAAAGAGTTGCTGAGGGCATCTCAAACATATTCAGCTATTACATGCAAATAGGTAATAATAGGACATAAGTTCCTACAACTAAAGAAGATAAACAGCTTCACATATTCAAGTCTCAAGCATGTCTATATTCACCCTTTACAGAAACCCTTGCCAGCTCATTGATTCATTCTGTGAGAGTTAGAAGGTTCCTTTGTTGTCTCCAGATTAACAAAGATGCTAAAAGGTGTGAGGAAATTTCTGTGTTTTTTACATTTACTTCTGGTAAACAAAGATAAGAAAAGAATTTTTTAAAAAATTAAAAACCTGAATAAAAATATAGTGATCATTATGAAACAGTTATCAGCTCTAGGCCCTCAGAACAAGTGGCAGGAACTAATGGATGCTTAGTTTGTCTCTTCAGGATTTCCTCCAGTCATGAAACCATCAATCATATTGGAACAAGGCCATTCAAGTACCTTCCCTTGCCTCTGTTTGGATTGAAAAATACAATTGTTTGTTAAATCTCCTTCAGAAGAAATTATTAAAAGAATTTGGATTTGTGTAGATTTATGTTTTCAGACAGAATCACAGAATAAATGGATTTTTATGATAAGTCTATATTTGGGAGGATTATTTAAATTTGCTATACAGATATGACCTACATTTTCAAAAACCAGTAATAATTTCTCAAAAANGTCAACCCAGGCTGAAGATCTAGAGAACACGGAGTCTCTGGTTAGAAAGGCGAGGAAGGACCTGGGGATACTTTCTAAAGGGAATTCAGAAGGTAACCTTCTTTACAGCCTCTGAGTAGAGCACATGGTGCATGGATGGTGGGCTGAAGACCATATTCAGTGTATTCAGATTCACCTGAATTTTGCTCCTGCTGAAGACAGGACCCTGTGCTTCTCAATTTGTTAAGATTGAGGACAAAGGGCTTCTGAAATTTGACTAACATAATCAAGATATTCAGTTAATATTCATTTAAAAAAAACTCAATCTTTTAATTTCTGGTGTTTATGATTTAAACTTACACAAAGAAAGCTCACATTGCTTCGCCATCAGGAACGAGTTTTTACCCTTTCAAACTGTTACCATGTATACACTTGAACAGCTTTTTGGTAACTTTCTAATGGAAAGGGAAAAACCAAGCAGCTTTATTACACAGTATCTGTAGAGCAGAAACCTCTAGCTTTATGTGAAGGCCTATTTAAGGAAAAAGAAATTTAGGAGATTACTTTGTAGTAAGAAAATACATTTTAAACTAGCAGAGCACTGCTAATTTTCATAAACAAATTTCTGTCATATGAGAACATTTACAGTATGTATTAATCATTTATGTGTTTTATGAACTCAAATTTAATTTGAACGTCAGCTTTCAAACTTGGGAATTCAAAGGTTTGTTTCAGGTTTTCTTACTGATTTTACTGCATTTCCAAGATAGTGTGGGGGGGGAGTTGTGTAGAATGGATTGTATTATATATATATATATATATATATATACATATTCAAAGAAGTAGAGCAATAATTGTCAGTTACCCATGAGAATGGTCAACCCAGGCTGAAGATCTAGACAACACGGGGTCTGTGGTGAGAAAGGCAAGGAAGGACCCGGGGATACTTTCTAAAGGGAATTCAGAAGGTAACCTTCTTTACAGCCTCTGAGTAGAGCACATGGTGCATGGATGGTGGGCTGAAGACCATATTCAGTTTATTCAGATTCACCTGAATTTTGCTCCTGCTGAAGACAGGACAGTGAAACTTTCTGCTCATCCCCAGTGAGCAGCTACTGTAGTAATTTGATGGGAAGCACAGAGCTCACAGCACTTCTAGGACAGTGAGAGGGAAGATTAACCAGCACCCAGAGTGAGTGAAGAAGGGGTTCTCACTGGGAGTGTATTGCTGAGTTATTATAATCAGCTATCAAAGAACATTCCTACAAGAATAGAACAAGTGATGACTTAGGTTGTCCTCACTGCTGTGCCTTTCACAGGGTGCATCAGATCAGAAATTTAGACATAAGAACTATCTATGCATCACATACATTAGCATCATAATTGCCACTGAAACCGAGTTCTCATTGTTCAGCTCAGCATAATAATTGCAATCTTGGAATCAGTCCAGATTCAGTACAGTCAGTTTATAAACAGCATCCAATTAAACTCCTTGGGATATATTCCCAACCAGTTCTGAGAAACAGAAAGTTAACGAGACACCTATTCTTTCACGAGCTGAAATTGTACAGTTTATCGACAATGTTTTAGTGATGTGTCTTGTAACATAACAGTGAGAACGAGGCCTAAAATCTTGCAAGAAATTAACTGTTCTACTGGAATTAGCATGAGAGGTTAAACTGCCCTCCAGCCACATTTTAGCACTCAGGTGGCTGAAACACTGTGTACAAAACACCTTCCAAATGAGCTTCCCTCAACATCACAACCTGTGGTGTTACTCATTTCACCTGCAGGAAGAGATGACAGCTTCACCCTCTGCAGAGGTGATGGAATTAGGACAAGCAGAGAGCTCTCAACATGCAGAAAGTAACAGTGTGGGCAATACACACCAGGATGTAAACTCTTGACTCTGTGAATACACTCCTCTCCCTCCCACACTGCCAGGCCAGCCCTGCTGCCCACCTGCACACCATGTGGCTCTCTGGGGAACAGGGGCCCTGCCTCTCTCCTCTGACTTCATTTCACTCTCACACATCCACAGAGCAGCAGCAAGTGACAGATGATCGGCTGAGATCAAGACAGAGGAGAAAGATAACATCAGAGTTAGCCTGTTCATACAGCTGCTGGCCACCTTTCATCCTTCCCCAAGTTTGGCCCTACAGCACTAAAGCAAGACAGGACTGTCCCAGCCTTCAGCTCCCACTGCCTCTACAAAACCAGCCACCCACAAACAAATCTGTGCTTGGGAGTACTGACAACCATGGCAGGTCCTGCAGCCATTTGGGGTGCCTTCAGTTTTCACTTTCTGGTGTTCTGTGGCTTTCTTTTGCTGCTGCACAACCTTTTGTCTTTTTCTCATGTTCTCCCTCGCTCAAGTGAGAATATTCAAACAATTGAATTTAATCCCACAAATAATTGCAGCTGTTTTTTTAGTTGAACAGGCAATATTTTTTGGGGGGAAACCCATTTGATCTTTTAAATTTTAAATAAACTTTTGTTTGAAACCTTAGTCATGTTCAATTATAACTAAAAGGCCCTATTATTAAAAAATTCAGCTAAGTGAAACCAATGATTTAAAGGCATGTTAAGTCACAGATCTGACAAGGCTGATTACTCTGATGTATTGCCATGTGTATAAATGCTTGTGATAATTCTAAACAAGCTGCCACCTCTGTGGAGCAGGTGTGTGCTTAGAAACAGCAGCTCAGGTGAGAGTTCAGCAACACCAGCTCAGGTGAGCATCCAGAAAAAAGAGCTCAGGTGAGAGTTCAGCAACACCAGCTCAGGCACCACAGAGCTCCTCCGTGTGAGTGCAATGACAGTGCAACACCACCTTGCTGCCCTGCCCCTGGCTGCACAGCTGGGTTATCCCACGTCAGCCCAGAGATCACCGTCCTTTGCACTGCAACACACCCTTATGTGCTGTGCTGAAGACTCAGAGCCCTAAGGCTTCAAACCCCAAGTATCCAAAAAAGAATACAGGATTTTCAATTTACATATTTTTTTTAAAGTTCAGCTCTCTCTTAGTGTATAACCTGCTCTGTACCTTCCACTTCAACATGCTTTTATTGAGGTCGTAATTAATGTCTGGAGGGCTTTTATCAGGTACCTGCACAATAAGACACTACAACAACCTTTAGTTATGCTAAATATCAAACTTGACACTGTTACCTGTTCTACTCTTGTACCCAAAGAGGAAAAAAATTAAAAAATCAATGAGGATATTTATAAAGAGTCAGAAAGGAGAACCAGGCAGTAGACTTGAATTGTTACCTCCACATTTTAAACTCATGTAATACCAGTATCTTAAAAATTGTGTTACATTCAATTTTTCCTAGGACAAGACAGGTGATAAGGAAGAGCTGCCTGTGTGGTTTTTTTGCACTTTACCCTTTCCTTTCCTCTCAATCCCTTCTTCTCTCCAGATTCCCATATTTATGAATCACAAGAAAACAAAGAAAAGAGCAAACCCTCCCATTGAGACTGAACAAAGAATTCATGTCTGAAAGATCAGAGCATATAACAACAAAAATTCTATTCCTGCAGTCAGATATTGAAGATGTTAAGTCCTTATGAAAAGAGACTATAAAACTGAGCTACTTTATGCCTTTTTTTAAAATTTATTTATAATCTGGCAGACATTTTCCAGATTGTTATCAATGCCAGTCTTAGTGATACAAGGTACTGGGAAGCATATTCAGAAATGGAAAGCAAACAGGACTTTTAGGAAAAGTTTTATTAAAAGTATAGCATCTGGATGAATTTGGGTGTAGAATTCACACCTGATTTATTTAGTAGCAAAGAAAGGAGTAGCTTTGTTAATAACCAAGATCAAATAATCACACATGAGCAAAATAGGGATAGTCCCACAGTACTCTGTGCAGATTTATTTCATTTTATAATATTAAAAATGGCATATTGACAGTAAGCCAATACAACGCTAAATTCACACACTACTGAAGAAAGTTATCCAACAACTAAAAAGGACAAGAAAAGGAAATGACACTACTAAAGCTCTTTTGATTCTTACTTTAAAGGTTTGCTGATGAATTTATTAGTTTATGTTGAAATCAGGTCTGTAACTAAACACTACTGTAATTTCTCAAATCTTAGAATATTTGAGAGCAAATCTTTGCATTCTACTGCTTAGAATACCAATATCTACAGAAATACTCCAGAAACTAATACCCAGATGAAACTTCAGCAGACTGCAATCCCATATTTCCTTAAGTGCTTTTCCCTTTGTCTCCAAATTCTGTTCAAGAATTTTTTTTTTAGTCTTCTGTAAGGAATTTTGATTAAGTTCCATTAAGTGCCTAATTCCTCAGAAGGTGTATTTGTGAGTGGTTCCATTGATGTATGCCAATTACACCAGCTGACAAACAGCCACTGCATTACAAAAAAAAATCCATATTTTTAATGACTCCCTTGCTGTCCTCCATGTCTGTGTGTATGTCATGACACACAGCTTCCCACCATCTGCACCTCTTCCTTTATACATCCACACATTTCGTATTATAAATTGCTTGGCTGTGATGTATCTTGACATTTGACATAACAGCAGGGCTGGGGGGAGCGTAAGTGCTGATCATTAGATTATTGCTGAAGTATTCTCTCCTTTCCTCCCCTGCTCCCTCTGTTCCCTGGAGACACAGGTGTTAATAAAATCAAACAAAATGAAAATGGGTAAATTATTGCAAGCTATGAACACCTACACTGTGCCATGCCTCACTAGTTTCCAATACCACCTCATTCTTGAGACAACCAAAGGAAAAGATGCAATTTCATCCTGTAGACTGGGTGGTATAAGGAGAGGACAAAAGAGACAAGATATTGCAATCCAAAGGTCAGTGACCCACTCCCTTGTATAATTATAGCATTTCATTTATATCCTACCAATCTGTCTTTGGATGACTGATAGTAAATTAAGTAGCTAAAAAAGAACAATTTTGAAAATTCCCTAATAATTGATAACTGAGTTCTAAACCTAAAGCATCATACAGGGAGATGAGCACAAGTATCAGCTAGTCATTTCTTTGCTAAAAAATAAATTTAAGAGTACTCTAAGACTCATATCTGATCTAGATCTGTGTCTCACTGCTTTATTTCAGGATTCTTGAAAACAGATTTAACATTTATTCTACACATCACACAGATTTTGTAGAACTTCAAGGGTATGAGTCATTCTTGAGTGCAATATAAATCCAACTGAAGCTTGCTGGATGGATGCCCTTTAAAATGCAGGTAGAACATTTTTGTGCTGCATTCCTCATTTCCCATGATCAAGCACAAAATCCTTCCCCTTCATTCTCCCAAGACAGTTTCATGCAGTAACAAAAACTGAGTGAGAACATTAATGATGAACCTTTTGCTAATATATATTAACAGTTTATATCTAAATTTAAGGGTGGCCCATCTTTAGTAATTAGCAGAGACCAACACTTTAACAACCTGCTAGCCATTGTTATTGGAACAGCACTGCACAGGTCTTCATAGTCTCATGTAGTGCACATCAGAAAATAAATCTAGATCTGTAGACCTGAGCAAAGAGTCACTCAGTCTCTCTCCATTTAGTACCTGCAATGCCAGTGTTTGACCAGGGTCACTCTCTGGCACAGCAATGTCTCACACTTCGATGCAAGGTACTAAAATACTATAGATTATAGCATTTTATAAGAAACCAAATGGGAAATAATTCTCTCTAAAGGGTTGGAGGAACAGAACAAACCAAATGCTTCCTGTGAAGAATACTGGAAGCTCAACTATTAAGGCCAGATACCTCAGAGCACTCCAATCCCCATAACTGCTGGCAGCCAGTCCCAGGTCACACCCATTTCATTTACACACTAAATATTGATCAGAACTTGGAATTCAAGACTGCAGCTTTACAGAAACAAGCCAATAACTTTCCACTTAAAAAGCTGTCTACCTGTATTTATCTCAACCAGACCACAGTAATTAATATTTATGAGGATGAGTGAAAGAAGGATGCTCATGGCAAAAGGGGATTATGAAAACACAAGAATGTGTGAAGATGCTGGTGGGACTAACAAGTGGCACCTAAGACATACAAGCAGCAGAGCCACGAAGGGACAAAAGGAGAGGACAACAGTATCTGTGCAGCTGCCTACACACACAAGCACAGAAAACTTCCTTCTGTGCTTTGTTCCACAAGTAATCCAGGAAAAGTCCTGGTACTCATACCAAATACATTTATTACCACTGATTTAATGGCTTTATTTGACTGTTACAGGCACCCACATCTGAGACACCCCTGATCTCAGGCCAGTCAAAGTAACAGTGCCTGGCACATGTTCCATTCTTCAGGGGTAAGAACGAGATCTGTTCCAGGTTTAAATGTGCATGTGTTGCATATTTCTGGATTTATATCTTACATGAATATGACCAATAAAAAGTGGACAGAAGAAGAGAGCTCCGGAAAGAACTTGTCAGCAGCATTTTCAGGTGAAAAAAAAAAATAGGAGGTTTTGATCTGCAGAATGTGAAGTATAACAATTAAAACAGAAGGGTAGACACTTTGAGCTCATTAAAATTTCTTTTGAAGATGAAAGTCATTAGATTTCAATGAGAACTTAGAGCAGAAGCTCACAAAGACATAAGAATATTTAACCTGTAGTCTACAGTGCTTCAAGCAATTGAAAGTATGATAAATAATTGCTTGGCTGTAGTAACCACATAGAAGGAAAGAAAGGATTACCCTAATCAAACACAGTCAGTGTGGTGTTGCCTGTCTCTGTGCTCCACATTTCATTCTGAAAGTTTGCAGTTATAAAAACGGAAATCCTGAGTTCTTTAAGAGGAAATTGTAAAGGATTTATTTTCCTGCCATCTCCAAGAAAACTTTGATAATATTCAGGGTCAGTTCTTCAGCTGGCATGATCAGCAGAGTTCTGTGGAAACCAGTGGATCACTGCCAATTTATAACAGCTGAATGTCTGCTTTTACAACAATGACAACCTTATTTTAGATTTTTTTTTCTCCATATCTTTAACTCTTTTATTTTTTTCTTCTTTAAATTAGGAACATTAATAGCCAAACACATTTTTTTGTTGTCAGGAATACCTGTCCTTCAACGTACAAGACTGATATTTTTATGTAACTGAGTTGCACCAGTGATTCTTACTCATATTTCAGTATCACCACAAAGTACAAGCCAGGACTGTTCAATCCTTTACCATGCAGGTATTTTTAATGCTGTATCTGTGCAAAAAGCCAAATATTAATGTAACAGAGGCCTAAAGCACAGATAATGGACCCTCCTGAAAATGCAGGGTAAGCTTGTTTTAGACAGCAATATCATGGGAAACAGTGCTTCTCTAAAGAAGCCTTCTAGGAAGAAAAAATGAAAACATTTTATTCTGCATCTATTGAAAAAAAGCAGTTTTTTCTTCCATATGAAGAAAGTGCTCCAGGGAAAGTAACTGATTTTGTGAAGCCTTTTGATTTTGACAATAATCTTCTTTGGGGTTCAGGGAATACAGTTCTGACTGACTTGGTTTGCATAAACAAGCTTTTGTAGGTTCACAGCCAAGAAACCTGGTGGTAAGGGATGACTAGCATGATGCTAGACCAATACCCATCCATTTCTAAAAAGACAAAGGCAAAACCCAGAAACATGTTCATCTACAACAAAAGTATGTAAATGAAGACCTAGATACTTTTAGCCAAAATAACCCTAAAGGAAATTTCCCAAGAGATTAGAGCTCTGGGCCTGGAAGAAAAGTCATTGGACAATGATGGCTTTTGGAAAGCAAAAGTTCTTTATTTAAATGAGAGGGGAATGTTTGGAAAAGATTATGACGATGACCTTCATAACTTCTCAGAGGATCTACCAACCCAATAATTTTCTCATCTGACTGGTAATGAAAGAAACCAGAGTTACATTTCTTGCCCTGGTAAAACAACCTCAGAGTCTACATTGCTCATATCCCAGGTGACTGCCTGGACCACCTAAGAGCCACTGAGTTTGGACATAGCTGTGTTGATGTTCTTTTTTAGACCTTTCACAAAATATGTGATGAAAATATCCATGTTGTCCCACAATTCATTTGCAAGGGAAGGAGAACCCAAAAGTCAAGAATGAAAGAATGAATGCATCATCTGAGATGTGCTCTGTTGATCAGTGATGACAGCTAAAAAACACTGTAACCTTTCTGAAAAATCTGAGATCTGACTGGATCCTCAGATTTCAACTTGATAAGCACTAATACCAAATTACATCTATTTTGTTGCAAAGGAGGTCCTTTGCTATCACTTTTTGCTGGAAATCCCACCATTGGTGAAACTGAGAAAAGCTTAGAGCCTGTTTCACTGGGAGATTCCCTATCTGCTTCTGGCTGTTTTGCAAAACAAAAATGCTGTTTTTGGTACATGCAGCTGCTGAAAAAATGTGGGTGTACGAGATCTCGTGTGGCCATTGCTTCTGTGATTGTTCTGCAGTAAAGAGCAGTGAAGACCAGGCCATGGCAGTGGCTGCTATGAAAAACCCTAGCCACAGTTGCTGGCAAATGTTTGAATGGAGCAATGTGCTCTGCATTTGCAAACACTGTTAAAAACAGGTTTCACTAACATCAATAAAACCTCCCCAGGATCTGGCAGAAAACTCCCATTATAACTTCAAATAATTCAAGCAAACTGAACCCTTTCCTGAATATATTCTGTGATCAGAATGTTTTCTAAATATTTGAGAAAGGAAGGGAGAAAAAAAGGCTAAAATATAAGGACAAACTTACATAGAATCCTCCCAGTACATCACTTAACAGCAGTCTAAACACTGTACATTTAAGATCCCTACCACAAAATAAAGATATTCTTTTGCTGCTTTGTTACTGCATAGCCCTACAAAGAGACTATCTAGGACTAAATCTGAAAGCAGAATTCAGGCATGCTGTAGCATTCAATGTTTAGAAAATCCATTGCCCTTGCAGTATGCACAATCCTATTATGTTAAACTTAGCTGGTCAAATTCTGCTCTTACTTGTGCTTCACATTTGTCAGCTTAGGGCATACAGGGTGTACATCAAGGCAGCATTTAGCACAGCACAGGGAGAGATTTGATATTTTAAATACATTTCATCTTTCAAAAGCCGTATTTTTCCAATAACAAATGCTGAAACAAGTATCCCCAAGGTCATGCAATCTGTGTTCTTTCCCACACAGCTGAAGATGGTATTAAGGAGCTAAAATGAGAGGAATATTGTCATTTGGTTATGCAGTGTAAGGCGCTCGATGCCGTCCTTCTGGCACTGGGGACACTTTGATTAACAAGGAAATCGGCTGGAGCACAGGAGCTGCAGAGAAGTTCCAGGCTGGGGGTCTGACAGAGTGAGTGCTGGGCTGCAGGCTGTGCACGCTGCAGGCGTTTTGTGAAGCAGATGAGTTGCTTGCTTAATTATATAAACATATACTAATACTATTGGTTTGCCTAACTTTCACAAAGCAGTATTAAAAATACTTGCAAACAAGCACATAGAGAACTGATTCCTCAAGCATCCCACTGGAGTGTCAGAGGCTTAGTCCTGTTAAAAACAGTCCTGTTAAAATACCTTAGTTGTACTGAAAAAATGTTCCAGAAGTCTCATGTAGAATTTTAAAGCTGTCTTCCTTGGGTAAGTAGAAATCATTACAGCAAGTAAACTTACTCTAAATAATATTTTATGTCATTAAAATGTCTTCATTTTCCTATATTATGTACATGGAAGCAGAAATCACAGTGCCCAAGGTGAGAGAAGACACCTGTGAAGATGACTTAATTTTTTCCTGTGACCCTTTACAGCAGTGAGCCAAAATAGAGAACATAGTGATAAAAATTCCAGTCAATGCCTGCAGTGTATATTTCAGAGGGGCACAAAATGCAGCACTTTCTTTTGACTGTGTAACAGAGGACACAAGTTATTAGCAATGTTGTAATAGCACTTGTATGGACAGATGTAATGACTGTAGGGATTTGTGTTGAAATTCTGTTTCAAATGGTCAAAAAATGGGTAAGCAGTGAAAAATGGCACATATTGTTGAACTTTCAAACATATGTGCAAAAGACCAAAACTAGACCCTTTGAACTGACTGTATGCATTACACCACGAAATTCCAATCATTTCAGTTGAAACTTTCCAAAATTTCATTCCAAAGTTTTCTGCAGGACTTTAAAAATTTCAGTACAGAAACAAAGAGGTGGGAACAACAAAACTGCTGAGCTTCTCCTTTTGATCTCATTGCTTGTAACTAAATGCACCTTTTTGTGTGTGTCTGGGGGCGGGGGGGAGGGTTTAAAAATTTATTTAGCACCAAAACAGAACCTGGTGAAGCACTGTCATTCCTTTTCACTATTGGAAACTATTTTATTTTTTGAAAAGTGCTAACAGATTTCCTTTACCAATATTTTAGGTTAAATAGGTAGCTGCATGTCTATTTAACCACAGGTGCCTGCACACCTGAACTTGGTCTAAGCTTCTCTGATGAATTATCTTTGATTAATTTTCTTTGTTTTACACAAAGACACTGTCTCCCATCAAACAAAGCAGCTAAATAGATGTTTGAGGCCAACACAACACAATCCTTCCCATAGACAAGGTTAGGGATATTACAGTTTAGTCTTCTGAAGCTGTTCAACACCTCACAGTTTTACCAGCATTAGTCTGATGTGTTCAGTGCCATCAGTTACAACACTGTCGTTCAAATTTTAAAATGAAATTTCAGAGATAAAAGCATTAAGATAGTTCTATCAGCTATAATCCTGGAATGTGCATGCCTGCAGCGTTATTTACAGTGTCAGATTCAAAGAGGCCACTAGAAAAGATCAGATAATGCATTCAATGGCTTGTTTCTCAAACTGAGTCCCACAAGAACCTCAATCAAAAATTATCAGTGGTATTTCTTCCACATTCTACTTTTCCATTTCTAATTGTTTATAATTCTTCATAGCAGCACTTTTAATTCAGCTACCCAATATAATACAGTATAGATAACATTTTGCAAGACACAGCTTCTGCAACTGCCTTCATACCTTTAGGCTTTATGACTTGATGCCATAATGGTCTTGATTTATTAGAAGATAAACCTTTTCCAATGCTTTTTCCTTTAAATAGTGAACTGCAAATAACTTATCCAATATGAAAAACGCTAAGTAGTTCCTTTGAAATTCTAATGGACATTGTCTACAGTTATATCACCCACTGCAAAGTCCTTGTATTAATACTTTACTTGTATGTATGGGAACATACAGGATTGTAACCTGCACATATACACACTCCTGGGTGGGTCTGCCGAGACACAGAAATTTGGGTGGGGTGCAGCTAGCATATTCCAAACCAGAAGGAGAGGTTTTGTTGCTGTATTTGTGTCTTTTAGATTCATATTTCAATATTCCATGGCATAACATTGCTGTTAAATACAATTCAACCAACATTTTTTGTCCTTTCTCTTTAATTATTTCAATTCTGTGGTTCGTCTGGCCCAAGCTTCCCAACTGTCAAATCATCACCAAAGAAACCTTCCTGCAAAGCTTAACTCCAGTCAGCCCTCCTTTTCTGTCAGTAAGAGCATTTCCTGCCTGTGCTTACACACTGGCATGTGAATGTCACGGCATACCTCCATGTCAGCATCCAGATGGAGTCTGGATGGAGCAAGGACTGACTGGGCCATGCACCATAATCCTTGTGTTTGGAGCTCTGGCTCTGGCCATATTAAATCCAACTCCTGGGCCAACAAGCCTTCCTAATTACTCCTGTGCTCTCTCTCTCCTACAGGCACCATCTCTAGCACATTCTGCCACCAAGCCAGCTCTGCTCCACCAGCCCTATGATCGGTGCCTGCAGAGCTCAGATCTTTTCTCCCTGACAGCCTTAACCAAATCACTTTTCCAGGCTTGCCATTCTTCAGAACACTGCCAGGCTTTGCTATCACCAACCCAGCATGCAGTTAAGTGCTTATCACCTAAAACTTTGAACACTAATTTCTTAGTAATGAGAACTTGAATTGATCGGAGAGTAAACTTCTGCTGAATGACTGGCAGAATTCCAGTTCCAGTCCATAATAACCAAAATTCACTAAAACAGCATTTTTAAATGTCTTTTGTTTGAAAACCTTTCTATACCCAAGTATGTGAAGATCTAGATGCAAGATAATAATTTTCAGTGTTTCTAGGATTGAGCAAAAAAAAAAAAGTTTCTAAGTAGACAGTTGCTAATTTGGGGTTGAATAAAATCTGTGTTCATCTTAAAAATGTCTAAGTTATTAAAAATCATGTTTCTCTTCCTTTATTTCACCTGCTTCTGTTGTCAGGTACATCAAGCCCCCTTAGAAATGTATGCCTCAAGAAAAAGATACTCAGCTTCCTCCTAAGCTGGTGGTCAGGATGGAGACCCTTCCATTGTCACTTGGATAGGATTTGCTATTGATTGCCAAAGCTACTGAGGAACTTTCCTCACCTTCTAAAACAGCATTCTGGATTTTCACGACTTCAGATGAAATACTGCCAGAAATGAAGCAGCTGATTCCCTGTATATTCTGCTCGTTTACTGTGGGTGCTGACGGAGCTGAGTGGAGATGTTTCAGGCAATGTTACTTGTGGGACACTGGATTTCATTGGATAATGAAAAGGAAATAAATGCAAACTGAATTCTTAGCATACTATTAACTATTCACAGCATTGGACTGGATTCCTCTTTCTAGTTGTTAGAAATTGCAGAAGAAACATCCTGAAAACACGCAAGGCACCAGAGCTACTCCTCAGCACCTCTTAACTGTATTTAGTCCAGGGTCAAAATCCCAACTCATTTCTTTAAGATCTCTCTCATGTCACAAGAGCTTTGCAGACGTTTTAGACAGTGTTCCCAAACACAGACCAAGATAGTTTCTACTGCTTTTACCTTCAAGGCCACAATATGAAAAGCTTCTGGCGCTCTGATGTTCTGTCACTTTTTAATGCAAACTCTGGAAGTCCACGGACACAACGCTGCGCAATCTGAGGAAGATAAATCACAGTTACTTCAAGCCAGTTGACAGCAGATTAAGCAGCTGCAATCATCAACCACCAAGGGAGTTTCTTCTTTTATCTTACTAAATGCAAAAGTATACCAGGAACTGCTAATATCACTGGACTATCAGGAGTCCTGCTTTTACATAAATATCAGCAAGCAGTAAGTAAATTCTGTTGACGAAATGTAATAAAACAAAGACGGTTTCAAATATGACCATTCCCTGATGCATTCTGCAGCCCCCTCTTACTCACTTATTGCATGCTGCTGAGATTATAAGGTTTGCTTTTATCTGTCAGAAATCAATATTTCAAACATCGGATAAAAGAGGAAATTGAACTGGGAATAGGCTGAAGTGCTGTAAAAACTACAAAGCACAATTATCAAAAAGCACTTAAAGTACTTAATAGGACACACATATAAAAATGCTCAAATTAATGTCAGGGAACTATAATGAGAACTTTTTCCTATGCTTTTTGATCCAAATGCAATACAATTCGAGTGCAGCCTGGTCAGTCAATACAGTTTTCAATTTATATGAAACCCTAAGGATTTCTAGCAATCCATTTGCTAGAACTGAACCATTACATATGATTGGTTAATATTTCAATTTATTGAAAATACATTATTTTGTGTAAAGTGTTTAAGTTGTTGAGGTTTAATCATTATAAACAGTTATGATGAAAATAGATCTTTGGGTAAACAAAGACCTTACAGTCAAGCTTTTAATAAATACTAGTATAACTGGAAAATTGGATTTTAAGAGGAATAGACATAAGGAAAAACTGCAGATATGGGGTCACAAGATGAGAGAAAATTGTTGTATAGAATGGATGTTTATCAGCACACATTAAGCTGAGAATGGACTTTGTTAAATGTTGGAAATCATGGTTATTTTATGCAAAAAAAAACCCCTCCTCACTATTAACTTTAGTACTTTTCCCTTAGATTTATATTTTCATTTATCATCTTTAATATTACTTAGCTTAAGGTCTTTACAAAACTCTGCTGGATCAGAAATCACTGCAAATGAAAGTGCATGTCTCTATGAACACACCAGCATCCATGGAAAACAGATTGAGTGACTTCAGAAAGTTTGGTATGAAACACAAAGAGCTGCAACACACAGAGGAGCTATAGCTATGATTTGAGCAAACAAGATGCACATTAATTAAATGGTTGGATCCAACTGTAGCAGTCTTTCCTAACCTACACCCCATAAGGGACAACAAAGCACTCTTGGAAATCTTTCTTTTATTATTGGGAAGTTATTCTTTGTTGTATCAGCCCTCTTGTTAGAGAGAAGAAATGAGCCGAGACACAGACTTCTTGTTTATCACAGCACGAAAAGGGTCCTGGCTTACTCCTTGTCACAGCTCAGCCATCCTGACTCCAACCATTCACCGCCTCTGGCTGCAGCAAGCTCCTCCTGTAGGCTTCCCTTGCAGCCCCTGACTGCTGGTTATTTCCTGCTAAACCATGACTGCAGGGATCAGTTTGCAGCCTCTGACTGCAGCTTTTACCTGGATAGACTGTGACTGCAGGTTCCAACAGGCTCTGACTGCAGACCCAGACTGACCTCACGGCAGTGACTGTCTTTCTCTTTTTCTCTTTTTTTAGCTGTGACTCACCAGGGGTGAGGCTGTATTGAGTAATTAACACAGCTGCTACTTATCAGGGGCCAGGTCACTGGTATTCCCTTCTACAATTCTTAACACTTACACTTCATGTTTATACTTTAACCGTGACATTTCTTTCATATGAGGGAACCTTTACTGCATCGCAATTAAAACGTGCCTCTGACTGGAACTACACCAAACTCTCTGAACTCTGGATCAGACTGTGGTTTCTACCAACAGACAAATTGTTCCATAAGTCAAACACCTTCCCAGAACCTTTCCTCATTATAGTTTTGAGCCTAATACAGTATAACCTCTTAGTTAATATCCCTACCTTTTAAAGTCTAATCTGAATCTTTGCTACTAAAATTGTAGTCCTACTTCTTGATCTGTTTTATGTGATGAAGAAGAGGTTATAGTATTCCCTTTTGCAAGAAATTTGACTGTGTAGGCACAACCATCACACAGGATCTTTCCAGCACACAGGTTCAGTGAGTAGGACAGTCAGGCTCTGATCTAGACATTTAATGACTTATGCAATTCACCAAGCTAAACTGCACAATACACAGCCGAAACCTCTCTTCTCATAATTCTGGTCTCGTGTATGTTAAGCAAAATGTAACATGATTTAATTGAGGGAACTGGCAGAGATGTCCCCTAAAAACGGTTTTCGCATTTGAAAACAATTTTCAAATAGCTAAAAATAAATAGATTGCTTCAGCTGCATACTGTATTCACTTGAATGGTGTCTTGAATTTTCAGATCTCCCAAACCAACAGACTGGTTTTCTGAATCAACAGAATCACCACAAGAGCATACAACCTTTTCCAAACAAAAAATTAATAAAAATTGTTTCATTTTCTCTGAGGAGAAAACATGCTACAATCTGGTATGGCAATTGTAGTTATGGCAGTCATAATTGCATAATTGCACTTTACAGAAGCTTCTTCTATTGCACCTTATTGTATTTTTTCCTTCAATTAATACATTCAGAGGCTTAACCTCAAATGAAAATGCACTTGTCTTTACATACACTTGAATTGTTACTGCCATTTAAAACTAATCAATGTTTTCTTTAGTACCATAATAGCTTATTTGCAAAGCACCTCCTTAAGAGATATTTACACGGTGTTCTGGAAGTAAACATGTTTCACAGTCTCAGAAGAACTCCCCAGTAAAGACAAAGAGGGCTTCATTCTCATCTCAAACTTCAGTGCAACTGAAGTGGCTTAAAGAGCTTAAAATTTGTGCTCAAAGGGAGCTGCTACTGAATTATATCTCTCAATTAATAAATAATACAAGGAAAAACTATGCATTGTACACAACCCTTATATCCCTAGAGAAGTCCAGGAAATTAATTTTCAAAGGCACAGCATATAAATATATGCTTTCATTAATGTTCACAGGAAAGCAAACAGTTAAAATCTTATTATTAACCTGTGTTTAAATACACATTCCCTAGAAATAATATACCACTCCTGACTTGGACCTTCAACAGCATAAAACTCAGAGGACACCAAGGCCTCATTGAGGGTGGAAAGCCCAAGTTACCCCGGTAAATTCAGAACATGCACTCAGAGTGCAGTTTGACACAAACAAGAATGTTCACACCACTCTCCTCTAGGAATATAGGGGAGAATTTTAAATTAGTCTCCATAGACTTCTCCAGAAGGAGCTCAGAGAAACCAAGTTAAGTAATATAAGTAGCCCTAATGTCTCAAGATCTGCAGTTATTTAACAAAGACAAGTTCGAATGAAGGAAATTTTGTGCAAAACTTGCAAGCAGGCTTTTTTCATTTCTAAAAAGCAGATTAAATTAGATTTCTTTAATAAGCAGATCACCCCCAGTTCAAGCTATGCCTGTATTTAAAGACATCAAAAATTGATTTCATTATTCCCACTGATTCCAGTAGAGTAGCAAGACTATCACTACGATGAGAGTTATAAAACCAAAGCTAATAAGGGACCAAGCTTTGTCAAAGGGAAGAACCAGAACTATAATTGAAAGCATTGGACAGAGGGACTGCCACAAAGTAATGCAATGACCTGTGCCAAAGCAGCCATATTATATATAATATTATTTCCTACACAGATTTTAAATTGTATTTTTCAGTACATTTTTATCTGCGAATTTGGAATCTATTACTTTTATCATCTGTCATGCACAACCAATATTTTGCATTTGCAATCTTGAAAATTTAATGAGGGGGCAGAATAATTTTGTATTTTATCAGTTTATTGTATCTAACTGCTAACGATATGTGTTATCTATCATATATTGCAAGTACTCTTACATTACAGAACTCAGTTCATTCCCTGATCTCCTTTTATTAACCAAGATTGTCTTTCCAGTTGGTCTTTATATAAATATTTTGTTAAGGATCATTAAGGAATTATATAAACTCCTCATACTTCTCACTGCTAATCATAACCATTTCATTCAACCGTGCTATAAATCTGAAATTTGCTTTCCAGTTATACTATAAAGCTATTTCAGAACAGGTATTGAAAAAAAAAATAAAAACAAATTATCCAACAAAACCTCCTTAATTTCCAAAAGAGAATTTCCCAATTAAATTAATATAAAATATAAAATAATCAAGAATTTACTTAGAAGGTTGAAATAATGTGATTAAAAAATGAATACTAAGATTTTTCTGCTCCTCTTCGCTTGAGTTAAAATAAAGGCAGCTCAAATTATAGATTATTCCCTCTCTTTAAAAAAGGTAGAAGGTGGTGAGACAGTGTTGGGTAGATGCACAGTAGTAATGGATTATGGAGATTTTGTCTCCTGGGTCATTGTTATGAATCTGATCCAAGACAGCAATGACGAAATGTCAGTGCCATTTTACGGCTTTTAGCATGAAATCCTGACCTTCTGAGGTCAATGACAAAACATCAGTAGTGCCAGGATTTTCACCTTTTGAATCTCTGAGATGCAGAAAGAATTAAGGTCTGACTCAGCATCCATTGACTCTAATGGCAGTTATACTAAGTTCAAGGTGCAGGTTTTTAAAAGTCCTTAGGTGCTGCTTTGCTCATGTTTTAATAAGAGCTGGATCCTTCAGATGACTCAAGCATTTAAAACTGCAGCATTAAAAGTATAAACGTATCTTTAAAGTTGAATGTTCTGATGACTCTCACCCGCTTGCTCCACAGTCTGGATTACTCTGCTCCATTAGGCTGAGCACTGGATAAGGGCTCCTTTCAACACACGTGTTCCCTTCTCTTGCTTCTTTCTCTGAATGCAAAATCCTTGTCCCAGATGCCACAAGGCCCAAAACCTCTGGGATCACCGTGTTTGTGGCCCTCAAGACTCTGGCTTCTGCTCTGCATCCTGTCTGGTCAACTTGCAGTCAATTGCCATGACACCCACTCCTACAAAACAGGAGATCTCTGGAGTAGAGCATTAGTAAACCTTTGGGTCAAAATGACTAAATTAACAAAGCAGCAGAAGTCATCAAATATGCTTTTTGGAGGGATTAATTTAAAGAAAACCCTTATCAATTTCCTGAAAACAGGCAGAGGTGGCTTGCTATTTTATTTTATTTCCTTTGCTTTGATAGTGGGAGTTTTGTAGGAAGGACATTACCAGCCATTTCAAACCAGCAGCCACAGGAACTTAAGTCTTGCTGCTTTGCAGGTTTGAAGATGTTTGTTCCTGAAAAGGAAATAAGAGTAGAATCCAACTGGGCTGTCAGATTTAAAGTGTTTATCCAAAATGAAAACAAATTTCCAAAATGAAATGACTTGATCATGCCCTCCAAAAATACTAAGGTACGCAAATATAAAAATTATGTCTTGCTGTAACATATGCTTTCCAGACATATTTCACTTGCAGTTCAGGCATGTGCTCCTAGAAGTATTTAGCTATGCTGAAAACCACCCAGGAATTAAACTGGATGAAAGCATGCTGAGAAAGTTGTTGGAGGTTTAATTACCTTTTCTTTTTTTTCTCTTTAGTGGGAGTTCTGAATTCTGGAGGAGTAAAACTCCAGTCTCTACTGTATTGAAATGATATTTTTTTAGCACTCCAATCATTGTCTCTACTTGACTAAGACATTTCTGTGCTAAAGCAGGTGCATTTACTTTTCAACTATTATTTTACTAATCAATTGAAAAATTACCTCCATGAATGACAGAAGTGCAGACCTTTGGAGTATTTCATTAAAAGGAGCAAACATTAATTACAAATCCAGCCCAACCTTTGCAGACATAAATTATGGGACGGATCTATTTTCTCCATGCTTAATTGGAAGCAGTGACTAGCTCTTTAAATTATTATCTCCAAGGCATGAATGAAATTAGAATGGATTTGGTGATATTCTCAAGGCTTATTTGTATCTAAATAACTTGGCCATACACTGTCTGGAGATACAAGGAAAATTAGGTGAAGCACCTCTGAGCCTTTCAACAGTGCTAGCTTGCCATGAAACAAATTGGGAACTGCAAAATGGAATTAGAACCTTAAAGTCTTTGCAGACCAGGAGGTCTAGATGCAGGCTTAACAATGGGATAGTTGATAATGCCCAAGTATTTTTCTTCTAACCTAAATTCTCAACATTTTAGATGTCTGTAATTTTCTGAAGCATTCACATTTCAGGCAAAATATTCCTGATTTTATATTTATATTTTATATTTATTTATAGCTAAAGGTAATATTTATATTTCAAGAAAAATAAGTACTTTTCTAGTGGAGCAAACCCCCCTTCCTACAGAATTAAGAACATTGAAAATTTTGATTTTGTAATAGGCACAGAGCTGATATGTTTGTGATCATACCAAAAGCTGGCAGGAAAATAGATTAATTGATTGGTCCATTGAAACATGCAGGGAACAGAAGGTGCAGTTTGCTATGATGAAGAGTAAGAAACAGATAGAAAATGCAAGGATTATTTTTTAATACAATAGTGAAAACAGAGATGTATTTTTTTATGTATATAATGATTTAGATATTGCATTGGAAACAGGAAGTCTTCTATAAGAACTTTGTTTTTCATACACCACAGTGGGTGTGAACAAATGAGTCTCACAAGACCCTGTGGGTGCTGCCTGATCTGTGTTTTTACTGCCCTTCTATCACAAAATTTAATAATTTGGCACTGCACACTTTAAAAAAAACAGATAATGATTTGCTTGGAGTCCAATTTTACTTGTGTCATGATACAGTAAATACCAAGCTGAATTCTCACAGTGTTAATCATAAACCTGGGAGAGGGCATTTGCTTAAAATGCATTCCTTCAACTTTGACGTTTCATGAACACACTGGTAGATATTTCAACAGCAATTTCAAATATGCTGAAGGTGTAAATAAGTTCAAGTCCCCCCAAATGCCAAACTCTTTCCACCTTTTAACTTTTGGGTATAAAGTTATGCTCCATCTCAGCTGCAGGAACAGCCACTGGCAGCAGAATAACAGCTCTGCAGAGCTGGATTGTTTGAGGTACAGAGGAAGTTCACATTCAGAGGGCTTAACTGTGGAAGACACCATGCATAGAGCAGGGCAGGGTACCTGTAAAAGGAACATTCCTCTGATGATTCCTCTGGTGGTACTGATTTTTTTTTAGATTTTCTACTTTGACAGACTTCTCAGGCCCATAGCAAAATGGTTCTGGTACTGAGCTGAAGACTCTGTAACAAAATTAGAAGATTTCTTGAAAAAAAGTATATTCTGCTGAAAATATCGAGATTGTTTCCAAAAATTTGGAAATACCTGGTCCAGGAGAAAGACTTCTTGGGCTTCATCATTTTAAGTGTCTTGCTTAGGAGAGAGAAGAGTGAGAAAACCTATTTCCCAGGATTTTGGGAATATTTATGCTCCCTTTCTTCTCCGTGGTATTTAATCTTAATTTACAAGTGTGGAGTTAAAGATTGATCTGGAGCTTGGGAAAAGCATTCAAGCAGAGGACCACGGGGGACAGAGTGAACCCTTTACCCATATTGCTTGAGAAGGGCACTGCTTGGCAATATATTCCCAGGAATGATAATATCATAGGTAACCTATTTGCTCTGGAATCTAAACCAGAGCACCACATTTAAGTCACCTGCACCTACAGTGAAGGTAAATATATAAGAAGGATCTCCTCACTTACACAGGCCTTAGTAAAGTGATTTTTTAGAGATCTGGGCAAATTCCTCAGTTTTGATAGTATATGAATCTATTCACTGAGCATGCCCTTTATATTTCTTTAGAAAGAAAAACGCCACTAAAAATTATTGGCTTTAACACCTTGCAGCTTATATTTAGCTTCTCATATAAGGCAGAAACACCTTAAGCAGTGTGAAAGTAGCACCAATACAATTTATAAAATGTGGATATGTTGGACTAGAGAAGGCAGGAAATTAATTTAATAAGAGTTTTAAAAGTTAAGATACTTTCTTCATCCAGGCTTATGGAACAAAAAATCAGCTAGTAGAATAGGTACTTTTAACTTTTTTCCTTCTGAATACAGAATTGCAGACAGAACTTTGCGTCAAGTTGCAAAAACTGTGAATGGAAATATTGAGGAATCGTGATTTTTATCTATATATTAACCACTGCTGTATTAATTCCTGTTTTACAGGGTAAATGTAGGCAACTGCTTAGTCAGACATTGCCATGCACCGAAACAAGGTGCATTAATTACAGCTGAGCAGGAGGGTGAGCAGGGACTCTGTGAGCCAGAGCCCAGGCCACAGAGCAGCTCCTCTCAGCCCCAGAGGTCCCAGCCCTCCCACCCAGGGCTGCAGCACTTCACAGGGGCTGTCCCCCACTAAAGGCTGCAAGCCACAGGCTGTGACAGCAGGGACAACCACAGGGCACCAGTGAGGACTACAGCTCCTCCATCAGGACCACAGCATGAGGCCCTGTGAGTGCAGGAGCCAGGAACGGTGCAGACACAGGCTGGCACCGGAGCTCACACAGGGCAGGCTCCCAGGGACATCAGTGCCCCTCCAGCCTGGGGCCCTGTGAGTGCAGGAGCCAGGAACGGTGCAGACACAGGCTGGAACCGGAGCTCACACAGGGCAGGCTCCCAGGGACATCAGTGGCCCTCCAGCCTGGGGCCCTGTGAGTGCAGGAGGCAGGAACGGTGCAGACACAGGCTGGCACCGGAGCTCACACAGGGCAGGCTCCCAGGGACATCAGTGCCCCTCTAGCCTGGCTCCAGCGACTCCAACCCGTTCATGTGCCTGGACACGGAGCACTGCTCCCTGTGATCCCAACGGGGCTGAAGTGAGGCCTGATCTGCTCCCTATCTCCATGTCCTGTGTGCAGGAGGATAAACTGGCACGGAGCCCCAAGGCCCCGGAGCACCCCGTGCTGTGTGGGCTGGGAGCTGGACTGGGATTCCAGCACATGGCTCCCAGGAATGCTGCTCACCCCATCCCTCCTGCTCCACACAGACACAGGGTCACAGACACANCACACAGGGCAGGCCCCCAGGGACACCAGCGGCCCCCCAGCCTGGGGCCCTGTGAGTGCAGGAGCCAGGAACGGTGCAGACACAGGCTGGCACCGGAGCTCACACAGGGCAGGCTCCCAGGGACATCAGTGGCCCTCCAGCCTGGGGCCCTGTGAGTGCAGGAGGCAGGAACGGTGCAGACACAGGCTGGCACCGGAGCTCACACAGGGCAGGCTCCCAGGGACATCAGTGCCCCTCTAGCCTGGCTCCAGCGACTCCAACCCGTTCATGTGCCTGGACACGGAGCACTGCTCCCTGTGATCCCAACGGGGCTGAAGTGGGGCCTGATCTGCTCCCTATCTCCATGTGCTGTGTGCAGGAGGATAAACTGGCACGGAGCCCCAAGGCCCCGGAGCACCCCGTGCTGTGTGGGCTGGGAGCTGGACTGGGATTCCAGCACATGGCTCCCAGGAATGCTGCTCACCCCATCCCTCCTGCTCCACACAGACACAGGGTCACAGACACACAGAGCTCATGGCCTGCCGTGGGTGCCACCCTGGGGGCCACGAAACACATGGGATCTAACAGCAAGTTATCTGCATAGTTCTCACTCTGATTTCTCTCCTCTCTTTCTCCTTCTCTGTCCGGTAAACTCCAAAATAACGACAAAGGGCAACGCCAATACCAGCTCCATCCAAATGAGCAGACGTGTAACAGAGAGATGCATCTGTTTAGTGATTCTGAAGTGAGCTGACTCCTTGCTGTGCCACCGCTTCACCTTGCCTTATTACAACTCTTATTACAACAACTTTATTGTCGTGGTTTCTTGTTGAAATCTGACATGGGGCAACAAATGATTTTTATTATGTGTATTTGAGCTACGTCTACTATTTAAATACTCACATCACCTCCAAATTGTGAACAACCTTGTTGCGTTGTGTAATCACTGTGGCTTGAACTCTTGAAGGATAAAGAGACAGAATGGTTTCAATAAAAGTTCTTGTTCTGTCCTTCTCTGACAGATGAATATGAAGAATAATTTATTTTGGCCAAAACAACTAATTCCAGGTGAATTTATGTCCTTAATGGGAGATCAGCCATGACAAACATGAAGGGTTTGGTACATTCTAGTCAAAAGTGGAATATCTTAAATTAAAAGTTGCAGTAGGCTTCAGTGTTCCTGCTAACCCTTCTATTAAATCTTCATAACAATGTGATAAGCTAGAATTCATTGTCTTTTACTTTATTAAAACGAGGGCAACCTTTAGGATAAAATAATATTGAGAAATGAAATTTACCTTGGATTAGTTTCATGTAAACATAAAAAACCCAACTTCTCAGAACTAATGTTAAAAACATAATGTAGTTAATATTAAATACAAAGATTATGCAACCTATTACTTTTACAGTTTGTGCTCCTGTGTCCTTGATTTCGTCCCTGTTTTGCTTATGATTAATGAATGACTCACCCTCAGCACCCTCTCATTTATTTCATACCTCATTATGAATTTGAAATGGTCAATTTGTTATTTGAAAACTGCAAAACAAGCATGGAAGTTAAACAACGTTCAAAAATGCAAATGACATTTTTATAAATAAATCGCTGTTCTATCACATTTGAATGGTTTATATTTTTAACTGCTTTTGATATAATTTTGAACGGTGTACTTAGCTTATTCCCATTGAATACCAGGTGGAGTTTCTCCATGTGATTTATTTGAACATCAGGAGTGTCAGTGCACTCTGTACAGTCACTCACACACAAATCCCACAATGACACCTGGCGTACTTTACGCTTTTCTATTTCATCTTGTCAAGATCCTATGCTATAATTCCCCCATGGCTTCTCATTTGTTTTGTTTGGAATTATTTTACCAGAGTAGGATACTTTATAATGTTTTGTGATTATACTGTCAGCATTCTGGTAGGGACAAAATAAAGGCTTGAAAAAATCCTTTTGTGTATATTAAGTAAGTTCACAACTGTTAAAGCAAAACCCACTAACTTATTTGTACTGAAAACAAAGTTTCATACCTATAGTTCGTATATTACTTTTTTGTTGTTATATCCTTTTTCAGTTTTGATAATTACTTTCATCAACAGAATTTGGTAGTTTCAAATGTTTTCTTGAGCAGAAAAAAATTGGCTTGGTGACAACGATGCTAAATACCATTCTGGGGAGCACTCAGAAGCATCAACCAAAAAGCCCATCTTTTGTCTGTTTACTGGGGTAAATTCTGACACTGCACATACTTCAGTGTGGGATAATCCAGTCCCTCCAGAAGCCTGTGCAGTCTTCTCTTTTCTCATCACTTTGGCAATCTTGTCCACACAAATGAGAGGAGCTTAAAGTTCTGCAAGAAAGACTTCACTGTGTAAAGGCACTGCCTTTAAGGCCACACTGGCAGCTGCACCCAGCTCCTCCTGCAGAAGATAATCTGTTTCTATGCCTTACCTTTTTCAGTTTCTGGCTCCTGATATGCAAGCAGCAACACCTGCACCTCCTATTTTTGCTCTATTTTATTTGCAGCTGAATCATGGCTGCGAGGTTTATTCAGGGTGGATAAACCAGCCTCATGCAGAGGCTCCACTCAACACAGAGTGGAATCCAGAATCCATGGATGTTATAAACAGGTAGAAATCAAGCTGAACCAACTGCATATTCTTCACTCTGTACAACATGCCTGGCTATTTGGGGTGCCAAGTTCAGTAGCTTAAATATTGTGTCATCATAAAAATATTATAACTGAGCATGGTGATTAATTGCAGGCTGACCTTCAGCTTTGACTTTGCTTAATATTGTGGATTTATGTTCCCCTCCCAGCTTGTTCAGAATGCTTTGTAGAGCGTTGATTAAAGTATAGCTGAACATTGTCCTTGGTGTTCATACATGTTTGGAACAATTCCAAATCTATGACCTTTTTCTTGAATTTTGTCAACACATTCACTACAGGCCTTTATTCTTCCTTCAATTTCAGTGAAAAAATCTAGAAAGGTCATTGTTTTAAAACAATTCCACCTATGATGCACTTTAAAACTACTGAACAGGTTGTCCTTCAAATTAACAAAATCAAATACCCCTCCCAATACCCTCTTATTCCTGTCAAGCTCTCAAGTTTTCAGTGTGCATAAAAAAGATAAGATCTTTACACATGGCAAGTGCAAGAGGTAATAACAAAAGGTAAATTTGACATGAGTCATGAGGTATGTGAAAAAAAAAGTTAAACCCTCCCCCTGAAAACTTCATGAAGCTATAATAAAAATGGAGTTTGTGATGGATATTGCAGAAACCAGAAAAAACTACATAAAGCAGGTAGAATTTATTGCTACATTGTTTGAGTATTGTCTTCAGTATGGAATGATCAAAACCAAAATATACTATGGGGAACTGAAGGGATGTTCTGATGGGTTTATCTCTAAGGATTTAATCTCTGGTAAGTGGCTTTCTGCTTAAGCAATGAAAGCATTTGGTCTCCTTGCCTAACTGGAATGACATTCTACTTCTCAAGGCAAATGCTCAGAGATAACTAAAACCAGTCTGAAATCTAACAAGTGTTACTTCTGTTACTTGAAGTGTTCTATCTTAAAACATCATTTATACTTTATTCTAAAAATACCAAGACATTTCTCCAGGAACTATTCAGTCTTCATGCTGAATCAAAAAGATCCATTACCCTGTTATGCACACCTTTCATTACTTTGCAGATCACTATTTATTGACACTTACCAGGCACCCAGGGCAGCCCAAGGAGAACGTGCAGCCTACAGACTCAGAGAATACAGCAGTGAAAATATCACTATCATAAACATCAAAGCTGCAAAACTACATGCAATGATAGAAGACCAAATTCTGCCCTAAAGCTCTGTGAGGCAAATTCATCAGCAGTGTGACTTCAGGCCCATGCTCAAAATCTGAATGTGTAAATGACACCCCTGGCACTCTCAGCTAACAAACACCTGCAGAACTGTGGGAGTTTAACCTGCTGTTCAGATGACTGGATTCACTTTCACTGCTTTTTGAAGCCTGACTTACAACAGGTGAGGATGCAGAGTAAAAAAAAGTGTTGGGGGAAGGCAAAGCCCTTGCTTGTTTAGCACGTTTCAAGGATGGGTCAGGGATACAGGACATGGATGCTGCGAGAGGTAATGAGGGAACTGGCAGCAAAGAACTCTGGAGCAAACGTGAAGGTAAAACAGAATGGAAATAGTGAACCATCTGCTTTCTAATGAAAACAGCTCCTCTTGTCAGCAACATCCAGAAAGAATGATTTCTTAGTTGGAGTGTATAACCGAGGGAAGTAGCTTTTTTGCTATATGAGGTAATACACTCAAATGATGTATGACTTAGAAAATAGTGTGGGTTAATGATCTTCAGCTGGATCAGGGAGTAAAACAAAGTAATTTCATAATACAGAACATGATGGATTAAATCATGTTAATACTGGGTATATACATTAAAGAAAATGATCTTTCTGGCATACTAAATGGCAAAATAAAAAGCACTTTTAGTAAGCTATATGATTAATTAGTCTGCCCTTTTATTTATGTACCATGATAAAGTAAAATGTACTTCTTCTGGTTACCTCCCAGGCAATTATTCTAAAAGTTATATTGAATACACCAGCTTCACTGTATTGCATCAGTCCATCAGGAACTGCAAGTAGGTCCCTGTCTTTGTTTTAAGTCAGAGGTTTTCTTTTCTCTCCCTCTCCTGTCCTCCTTTACTAGAGATTACTGTTTTTTTTATGTTTTTTAACTCACACAAATGTGAGATTGAACATGATACGACCATATATTGCAATAATATAAACACTAATTTGTTTTAGCACTATTACTTACAGAGAATGCAAAAAATTCCAGTGAGTGAAAAGTTATAGCTCACGTGTAATTCAGGCAAATATTTAAATATGGGAATGCAAATGCTCCAGAGTTTGTTCAGATTCTGAGCTGTTTCATTTCCTGCCTTCACAATTTAACTGTGTATCTTGCAAATTTCTACCACAGGTTCAATCACATGCAGAATCTTTTAGAAATAAGCTGCAAATGTATTTTCAAAAGAGATTTCAAATTAAGCTAAAATCTCAGATTTCAGAAATAACATTACCTGCACAGAGAGGAATATTATTTTTGAGATCTGTGTGTCTTCCAGTCTTATTGTACATACTTTTTAGAAATTATGCCACTGATGAAAGACACAGAAGCTTCCTCTAGTACCAAATTTATGTGGAAGAAAAGGTATTATGAGCACAGAATTTACTTCTTTCTTAAAATCTTATGAACATGTAGAAACTGATAAAATGCAGGAGTTAAAAGTCCATTTCAATGATATTTTTAAAGAGAATATTTAGTAAGCTGGGATAGGTTTTGTATTCTATTAGGGATTGACATAGTCCTTCAGACTGGATTGCCTTAGACAGATGAATTCAGGTGGAGAGTGATTTTAACAGAGAGAAACATATTTTTGTAAGGGGCCCAGCACTTAGGACTTACTCTGTTATACTGTTCCACAGACCTGCACAGGAAAGTATAAAACCCCATGCTAAAGGAAATGTCTTTTAAAAAAGAACCAGCTAAGAACAACTACTTTCCTCTTTTTTTTTTTTGTTTTTATAGCTGCTAGTGCCAGACATTTGTGTACTACAGCAAGTTTGGAATTTCTGCATGGAATCCTTGCAAAGTTCTAATTCTGGATTGTCTCATGCAGAGTCCACCTGCTGATACAGAGTCAGTACTTGCTGACTAATCTTTTGTTTGCCATACCACTAATGCTTTCTTCTGACTCTGGGGGTTTTGCTTTCTCTGCTGCAACATGAAATCTGTCTTTACTTGGAATTAATTAAATCATGGTAGATATAAATCCAAATATTTTCAATATTTATTCCACCTGTGCATTTTGCATTTGTCTGCTCTCAAGGGAGTTGCTCTACCATCAAGCTCAGCAAAGTCACTTTTGTATTTTAGTGGGTGTGCGTGCAGTGAGAGTGTTCTTTCCTTCTGTCCTCTGGTGCAATCTCATCACCACTCAAGGTGTCCTGGGCAGTTTTCAGGTCTCTCAGATTTCTGTTTCATGCAGAAAAAGGCACATGAATTTTCCTCTTGTCAAAAGCATCCTAATGTCATCTTTTCCTATGATCAATACTCCTAAAAATTATTCCAGTCTCCTTTTCCAAATGTTCCTTGTTCTAAAGAGGATCATAAAGGCACTAACCAGGAAGATTTTTCCATGCTGCTCAGCAGAATCACATCTGTACTACTTTCTTAAGGCAGCAGATTTACCATAAATTTTTGCTTTATTTCACCAATTTGTACCAATATAGCCTATAGCTGTGTGCTGGTTTTGCATCAAATCACTACAAGCTGTTAATACTTGCTCATATATTTGTAAGCATCTTTTCAGCCTAGAAGCACATAGATACTACCTAGAAATTACAAATAGATACTGAACTTCATAAATAGAAAAAAATGTGGACACCTATTTACACCTATTTACGCTTTAAACCACATTTTTTTAAAGATATGTGAATTAGTTCCTGGTGAGACTTGTGAGAATATAGAAAATGGGTGACATGTATCACAGAGAGAGTGAATTAGCACAGCTTCTTCCAAGTGTTGGTCTAATATGCCATTAAATTTTTGCTACATTTTAACATTTGTAGAATATAACACCACCTCCCAGTGAGACTTTAAAATTAGTCTTTGCAAGTGCCTGAGAGGAAGGTGAGGGGTTTTAGCAAGCAGCAGGCTTTAAACCTAAAATTACATTAATTTATTTGCTGCAACAAAATTAGGTAGATTAGTTGTAGTTCCAACTGATTTTTTACACAAAATAACGGGTTTTATATCGCAACAAAACCCACCCCAAACCAAAACCCTAGAGAAACAAGATAAGTGTTAATGCTCTTGTACTCCAATACTGTTGGCAAGACTCAACTAGAAATGCCAGATATGCACAAAGAGTAATTTTGTCTCATTAAAAGATAACACTAGTGGTTCCTCTTCATCTCCTTAATTCATTTCTCGTAGTTTTTCTTGTCACATCCACTTGTTTTATGGCTTACTAACTTGCAAGTTATGGTCGTAATTTATGGTCAAAATTGAGTGGTAGCAAATCACAGAATATTTTCATTGATTACCCTAAATTGTCTAATCTCCTGTATGTTTTTAGGACTTGATTGGGTGGTATTTACTGATTGCCTTCATCTAATTTAAAAATCAATCAATAGCAACAATGAGAGGTGGTGGATAAATCGAGTCTAATGCAGCATAACTGCAGCAAATATCCATCAAAGGCTCATTCTCAATCAAATTTGTGGGAAGTTTTAATACATAAACCAAAATGTCTAAAAGCCTTACTTCTAGAGCACATCATTTTTAAATTGTGCTCTGCAATGTGACATCTTATTGCTCTTATGCTGTCTATTTAGGGCAGTTTTCCACTGCTAAAATGAACATATTTCACTACAATAAAACTGTAGCAAACAAGAAAAAAAAATGTCATCAGCTTTGGTTTAAAGGCACTTTGTTCCATCTTCCTCAATATCATCTGTATATAATAATGGGAATTAACATAACATCAGCTTTTCATATAAACTATGTGCATTTTCTCTGAGATAAACATCTAATAAGTGTCTTGATAGGAAATGTGTTTTCTGCATTGAGAAATGATTTCACTAAAGCTGTTCCTTACATTGTTCTTTTTAAAAAGCATCTTTAGCTCCTGAAGTTTTGGATAGCAAATGCGAAGGGAGCTGTCTGGAAGGCAATATTCTAATTTCTTGACATTATGAGGGCAAGGCACCTCATGCAGCCAAGAAGGACAGAGAGTAAATGCAAACCTTCCAAGTGATGGCAGTACAAACATAAAATGCTTTTATATAATTTGTCATAAGCAAACATGACATTAAAAAACCATTAATTTTTTTTAACTAAGCATGGATCTTCAGTTTACATTAACTCAAGGGAAGTTTTCTATAGGCATACCGATGTGAACAGTTCCCTAAACTGGGGTCAGAATGGTTCTGCCAACAGCTGGATAAGGAGCTAGTTCTACAGTCTTAAAAAATAAGTCAGAACTGGCCTCTATTCTTGAAAAACTCTTAATCCATACTCAGAAACAGGTATTCAGTGCCAAAACTGGCTCAGTAAATTCTGTGCAGATTGCTGAGGATATTCTGCTTTTATTTCTTGACAACATGGGACATGTGAAGCTACAGATTTGTTAGGCAGTAGGAGGTTCTGTCCTGTGACTCCAGGTGTAATAAATAGCCCAGGAAGGAGAGAAACTTGGAAGTTTGTGGGTTTTCTCATACTTTGCAGATATGATTTTTATTTGAGTCAAGGGGGGGCTTATTGGTAGGTCAACATGTGGAAAAAACATCCAAAAGCTTTGAACAGTTCTGAATTCACTCAGACAAAAACTCCTTTTTGGCATCTAAAGAAAGTACAAGTTACATGGCTACAACCCAGCACTGCTACAAACAAACCCAGGCATATGTAATGGATTGGGAAAACACCACCACTCTGGAAAACAATGATTCTGTTCTAATCAATTGTAAAATACCCTTTGTTGCTAAACACTCTTGAAAAATCTCAGGCCCAAGCAACAGATCACAGCACACATTACAAATATAAAAGACAACCACCAAAAGAGAACCCTACCAGCAGTCCACGGTTTATTAAAATTCTGACATTCTGAGGTATCTTCTTGCCAAGGGCCCTCTTACAATGACATCTGTACACTTGTCATTACATTGTGGTTCACATTACTTACATAAACATGCCACAGGGAAACCATGACTGATATAATTTTTGCAAGATTGAAAGGTGGCCATTGTGATCATTAAAACAAACCTGAGAGAGCCTTCCTGATGATGGAACAGATTCAGTTACTTCTTCCTTCTTTGTGGGTCATTAGTTAGAAAGGGGAAGGTGGGGGAGGAGGGAGAGGAGGCCATATACTGCAGGTGTTTTATCCTTTGTGAGGAGACTGCACTGAGACAAATGATTCTAGCTGGCATTTTGTACACACCGGAGATTGCTTATCGATCCAGATCAGAATATTCAGGCTGGCCCCAGGGAAAAGGCAGAGTATTTTCTGAGGGAGTTAATAACCTGGCAGCTGAGCTGTCTTGTCCAATTCACTGAACCTAGGGCTCTAATCAGGCCAGAGTTTTTATTTTGAGAAATCTTGCCATATGTGTCTGCTATCTGCCTTCCACTCTATTGGAACAGTGACAGTGATTGAAATGACAGCCTATAGATAGAGCCTAATCAAATTGTTTATTATCAGCCTAAATCAATATGTATAGATTGTAGAAACATCACTGTCATGCCATGAAAAAGTCATACTAATACTACATGCTGCAGGTGTAATTCTAAAATGTATTTTTCCACCCTAAATTACGCCTGAATTTAACAGAGTAAAAGAAATTAGAATGGTGTATGAGACAGTGAAAAATAGGCAGGTTTAAACATTTCAGTAACATTAATGTTAAAATGCCATGTTGTTCATTGGTTGAATATGTTTTCATGTTTCCAGTGAAGAACAGAGCAGTGGGAAAGGAAAAATAAAAATTGAGAAGTTGTTTTGCTTTCTGTATAGAAAGGGGAAATTCTCACAGAGATCTGTGTAAGCACATACTGCAGTGTGAATCAAATTCCAGCAGTCCTAAAAAGCGAGTTTTGAGGCATCCAGACCACAGAGATGGAAACACAGTAATGTGAATTCCTTTGGTACCACACAAATATTACTCCCAAGAGCCTACCAAAGAGCTTGGACCATGAAATCTAAGGATTTGATAAGAAGCTGATTTCATAAAGGCCTCTCTTCTGAAGACTGTTGGATGCCCTTTTTGCACAGAAAACATATCAGTGCATCATATGGAAAGAATAAAAAGTATTTAATGGTTTGTCATAAAATAGATTCTACAGGCTTAATTATCATCTCAAACCGAGTCATTCAAACACTAAACATGAGATGAAGAAGGAATATTCCTGAGGGCGTGGCACTGGATGGAAATCTCTCACATTTGGGAGAGGACCAGTAATCTGCTTGGCCAGTGAAGCTCACGTGAGTGCACGAATCTGAAATTCTCCTCCAGTGGAGTTGACTGAAATGGATAATCCTGGGAGGGCTTGTGGCCCAGCAGGAGTCAGCTGTGCAGTTCATGGCTTTTGAAGTTGCTCTACTGGCAGAGTTTGTAGTACCTAACATGTCCAGGGGAATAATTTCTTGCCTTGCTCCTCAAAAAAAGAAATTTCAAAACTATTTTGAAGTACTCTGGCAAGGCAAATGATATGTTTTGCCCTGAAGAATGGTGTGAAATAACCTTCTGGTTAATGAATCTTTGCAATGCAAAGACTAATTCAAGCTCTTGTTTGAGTATCATTTACATTGTGTGATTATTGGGTTGAGTCAAACATGTAACAACTTATAGCATTACGGCACACATGTTAATAAAAATAATACTGCGTTCTCGGTTGTACTAATTTAAAGAGGTACTTTTTTCCTTGGATAAATGTACTTTTCTTACTGTGAGCATGTAAAGCTCTCCAAACAGCAATTATCTTTGGCTGAATGAATCTAGGAATTTTCCTATTACGTTCAAAATTAGAATTTCTTGATTGCCATTTTAAAAAATAAAGGTACTTATTCAGCAGAAAATGTTAGCATATAAGTCTAGGTACATGCTTAAGTCCCCCCTGAGTCAGGAAAGAGGTTAAGCAGATGTATATCCTTAAGTTTTAAATTACTTCAGTGAGACTTTGTCTTGTCTTAAATTTTGAATGCACTTGAAGTGTACTAATGGTTAAGCATACAATATGAATACAGGTGGTTCAGTTTGGCCCAGAGCTGGCACAAAGCCAAAATTTCACATGACTTTTAAAGTGTTTTGACTAAAATCCAGCAAAGTACTTATGTCTACACGCAGTGCTGATTTAACTATCTCAGTTTATAGTTACACTGGTGCAATTTCCTAGCATGGATACAGTTCTGCTGGTATTTGCCTTGGCACAATTTAGCAAGATGCTTTTACAGAACTGAATGGCTCTGAAAGTCAAGAAGGCTGGGGCAAACCTGCAAGAGAGAACACCAGACCCGAGTTAGCTGAAAACACGACACTGAGGGCACATGAGAAGGGAGAAATTGGCCTGCTGGAAAGGTCATCTTCAAAACCTTCCACAAATTAATGGTGGCCCTGCCCAGCACACTTCTGCCAGTGTGGCTGCTCACAAGTGAGTTCATTTCACAGAGAGTTGCTCCCTCCAGAATCTGTGGATGATGTGCCTGGATTATACCTTGTTCACTGTAAGATCCATGGAGCTGGGTATGCTGTAAGTGTTGGGTGGGAAGATGGAAACCTGCTTTAGGTTCTGCATGACATGCAGTGAATTCCCCGTTACAGTCTTCTCATTCTGCTGGGAATACATTTTTTTATAATTATTTTGCTTTTTGTTAAAACTTATTGCAGCCAAATGACTCAAGATAAAAGAAAGTACTATTTTTTTTCCTTTCCAAAGGATCTTCAAGGAAGAGTTTGACCATAGAGAAAGGTGCTGAAAATGAAGAAATAATGACCTTTATGACCTAAATGCATTATTTACAATGCAGAATAGTGATCTACACTGTCACCATTATCCAGCTTTCCAATACTTTGGTTCTCAGTTATGGATACCCCTTCTTAATGGGAAATATACCTAATAACTTAGTTTTACCTCAGGAAAGGACTGTTTCTAGGATCCTCCCATGCAACTAGTGAAATTCTTATTTATACCCCACTTAGTGCTTTAGATAGGCCATTTCTCTAGATCCATTCATTTTCTTTTTGGTTATTTCTGTTATGGGCTGATTTGCTTTGTCTTTGCACTAAATGGGATGTAAAACTAAGTGCTACTGATACAATTTCTTTGGGTTTATTTGCTGCTTTTTCCCACCTTGCTTTGTATAGATAGCAGATGTATAAAGTGGAGATGCACGGCATACTGAATTCTTATCTCATTCGAAGAACATAGTGCTTCCAAATTAAATAGTTCAAGATGCAAGAATGACAGTATTAAAGTCACAAGAGCAAACCTTAACCTATCCCTTTCCTCACAAACATTCCAACTGGCAGAATGTTGCCATTTTTCATTAATTGCATCATCATCCATCAGCCTATGGAAGTATTAAATGAATGAACATTAGCCCCTAAACACTTGTTCTCTGATGGCATTTGAAACTATAAATAAAAATCAAAAAATAGTCCATTTAGTCATTTCAGTGATCACTAGTACACCTTAAGTCATTCCCCTAATGTTATCTCCAATATAACAGTGACAAAATTAAGAATAGAAGTTTAGCCTCCACTTTCAGTTGTCATGGATATCATAAAGAATTTAACCTTTTCATATGAACCATACAGGCATTGACTCTAAGCAGATTCCTCCACTACCAACAAATGAAGCCAAATTTGTTTCTTTTCAATTGCATGGATGTAACTAAATCCAGTAGCATCACAGCAGTCTGACTTGAACTCAGGCTCAGAAACTTTGCAACCTAAACATCAAAACTAAAAAACCCTTACTATTCAAGTAGGATGGGAAAATATGGTATGATATAGCCCCATGTCCCACAAAACCTCTCCACATACTACTGCTTCACTTCAGATGCACAAATAATTGATACACTGTACAAATCAGGCCTGCAAACCTGGTTTGCCTTCCAAACTGTACTTCAAACCTCATTACATTTAATAGTTCTTTACCAAAATGCCAAGTACTCCAAAAAAAATCTGGCCAGGTTTACATACTTAAAAAAAAACCAAACCAAAAACTACTGAAACACAGGAACATGGAGAAGTGTAACATTAGAAAGTTCTAAACTCAAACTACACTTCAGGAGCATAAAGGGGGATTAATGAGGAGCTGTGATGGTGAACTTCTAGAAGAAAGAGTTTAAGAAGTGAAATTCATTTCAGCAGTGTCTGTCGTGCTGTGAGGATTAATTGTAGCACCTTGCCTTCATCAGCTGGGAAAACTTTGGCTATGCTGTCTGCAGACAGGGCTGGCAACCATTCTGCACATCCTGCACTCCCACCCTGGGAGCAGTCACGTGTACCAAAGATTTGGAGTGATTCAGCTCATGCTGTTCTGTTTAAAGACGAGGTCAGTGGTTGTGACCATGCTGGCCTTAAGACAGATGTATAGAAGTGTTCATCAGTCCTAAATTAGAGGCAGGGAGGAAGGGAGGAAAGGAAGGGAGGAAAGGAAGGAAGGAAGGAANAGGAAGGAAGGAAGGAAGGAAGGAAGGAAGGAAGGAAGGAAGGAAGGAAGGAAGGGATTTCTGAAATACTTTATGAAGCTTACCTTGATAAACACTAAGGAGAAATCCAGGGACTTTGTCTACACACAGAATATTGTCTAAATTGCCTGGAAAAACTCATTGACCCAGTCAGATTGTGTGATGCTTTTGATCACAAACAGCCCCAGGCTCTCCAGCATCTTGCTCAGAACACACAGCTCAGTGAAAAACCCACTATTTTATTGTGATAAACACTACAATAGAGTCATGTTTGCACTGGCATGTGTGGGTTGCTCCTCTTTAGGTGGCTTGGGAACATTACATTCCAGGGGGTTTAGGGGTAAATTTACAAGCACCACATACAAAGAATTTTAAGGTTTCGTTGTTCAATTATTTTAAGTAGAACAATGAAAACATCAATGCTACAGCGATACAAATTAATCAAACAACAAAAAGTAAAGCAATTAAAGCTGAGCCCTTCTGCAATGCATATTCAAGAGCCTGACTAATTAGGTGTAACTCTAGAAAGACTGTTAAATGTCCCTTACTGTATATCTACGAAATCTATTTCACTGAGAAATCAAGTACATTGTTTTTGTGGATGACTTTGAAGAGCTACAAAAAATGAGGGGGGAGAGATGGTTCTGTAATTTAGAGAATGGGATGGGAGAGGGAAGTCTCTTGAATCTTAAGACTTCCTAAGTAGCTCGAGGCAATGACTTAACTTCCCAGCTGTAAAAATGTGTGACAATCCTTCCCTGTGCTTACCTGGGCTAGGAGGACAGGTATGTTAAGAATTCTCAGACAGAACACAACATGAAGAACAGTATCACTCCAAGGGTACCACTCCAGAACTCACCCTAACACCAGTGTGCCATATAACATTCCTTCTATCAGGGGTTTATAAATAGAAGTTACATAAGATCCTTACCTGAATGCATGTGGTTTTGACTGTAACTTTCTCTCAGGCCCTTAAAGGTGTCATTGTGTGGAAACAGACTGGCATCCTTTATCCTCTTGTTACTCTGACACTGCCAGTGAGCCTCTGAAATGGGGAGCAAGCCACATAATTAGAAAATTATCCACTTCCAACTTGCCATTATCCTATGGCTTTTCTAAAAAGAACAAAAGGTGTGCCACACTGACAGCACTTCACAGGCAATACAAGAAGCTCTCAAGAGTTTCCAGCAATCTTCAACATAAATAACCAGGAGATAGTTTATAATATGCTAGGTAAAGATAAAGCCTTTAAGGAACACAGAACCAATGCACTTAGTGTACAGCCCCAGCAGTGAAAATCACAGTAAAACATTGGTTTTTAGGCTGAACACTGGATCTTAGGCTGAAGGTTCTAATCCCATCACCTAGGGCTTCAATCTTCATAGAAAGTTGTATTTCTGTAACAAGCATATTTACACAAGGAGACTTTTGCCTGCAGGCTCCCATTGTTAGATTACTCTTTATATTAGATTGTCACAGAAAAGGCTTCTTTTTTTTTTTTTCAAAGTAAAAGATCTGAAAGATTATCAGCAAAAAATGATAGGTAGGAATACAAAAGAAAGTCCACAGGATAACATTTGGAGAAAAAGGCATCAACATTTTGTAAAAAAATCTTGAATGGGAAAAGAGGATTCTTCATATGAAAGCTGAACAGGGCTCACAGTTCATGGATTTTTTTTCTGCTTGAAATACTCAGGTCATTGATATTAAGTATGGCTTCTGTGCCTCTCTGAAGAATTTCAGTGTTATCCAGGTGCCAGTTCACCACACGGAGAGAGATGAGCTGACCCTGATGACAGCAAAGGCAGCAAGGCCCAGGAGCTCTGCAGTGCTGCTCCCAAGGGTGCAGTGCAGCACCCCCAGAGCCACTGCAGACAGCACTGGAAGGTGCATCCTTTGCCAGTCCCTGTCACAGAGCATGAGGCAGTGCTGGCACTGATGCCACATTTTCTGAAAATGCTGTCAGAAAATGAAGGTATTATTTCCATCTCAAACACAATTCAAGAATTAGACAAAGGAACCCATACTGCTGTCAAAAAATTTTGGCCAAAGGTTAGGAAAATTTCTGGTGAGAACATTGTAAAGGGAATTTAAAATAGATGTCTGCAAGTGAGAAGGAAGACTTCTGTTCTTACTCCACAATTATGGGCAGAAAGCACATCAGAGTTGTACCTCAGCTAATGCTCTGTGAACTGTGACAAGCTTATAGTGCATTCACCCATGTTTTTGTAGTTGCATCACTAAGGAAATATTCACTGGATCTACAGATGGCTGCAAACACTGTATCAGAGAACCAGCAAATTACTCATCACATTTCTAACAGGCAGTAAAAGGCACAGGTTCAAAAAGCTGAATGACTCAATAGTAACTATCTGCTGTTAGATTCACCTTACCATCCTCTTTTTACGTAAGGTTTACCTTGACCAAGTAAATTAAAGGGTTACCTGCTTTCTGCTAGCACTGTTAAATGTTTCAGAGAGTACCCAAATCTCAGGAGTTTTACAATGCCATGGCAGTCAACACATTCTCCAATACACTGCTTTCCTTTACACACCAGGGCATGATGGCTCAGCTGTAGAGCTTGACTTTGGACCGAGGAATTTTACTTTCCAACCTTTTTTTTTTCATCTTCCCTGTGCATGTCAAGCTGCTTGGCTTGCCAGGCCACATCCTGCACCTAAAACAAACGTGGGAAATGTGTGCAGTGCTCAAATTCCACACTCCCAGTCTGGAAAGCAGTTGGTTACACAGCATAAGATATTTTCTTAATGCTCAGGTACTGATAGTGAAGTTCTGTTCTTGGATTTCTCTCCTGGGCTGCTGTCTGATGTAGTCACTTGCAATGTGTCTGCAGCCCTGGCAGACTTTTTACTGGAAGCCAAATTTCACAAATTCCAAATCTTTCTGAACCTTTACCTTTTTTCATGTTTTCCAATCAAATAGGGAGGGCTGTTAGAGAGTCTGTGTCCCATGTCACAATGAGAAAACGAATTTCACTCTGTTCTTAGAAGTGTTTAACTACTATGGGGGAGAATAACATCAAAAGTCACCGTGAATTGGATGATTTTGAAAGGGAAATTTTAAAAAAGTGCTAAAAAAAATATCCTTCCATCTAGCATTAATACATTCAAGGAGAACAATAACACATTCTTAACCAAGCTTCAATACAAATATATTCCATACACACACTCACATCACGTTTCTTGAAAATAAACAAGTGAAAACTAAAAAAAAAATGCAACAGCCAAAGGAAGGTTATTTATGTTCAAACTGTACCAGAGAAATTAGTCAAGGGCAATTCAGGCATGTGAAAATATGATTTCTAACACTGCCAAGGTCAATCAGACCTTAGGGAGTAAATGCTGACCACATGAATCAAAGATGCAGATTTGAGGCAGTTCTGAAGACGAGTGGTGAGGCTTTAATAGTTTTTAAAAGCCTGTTAATAGTCCAAATGAATCAGCAATGATACAAGAGGAGCAAATAACTTGTTTGTGAAAGGAGTAAACCATGCTTGATGTCCTTCTGTGGACTGGATTGCCCAAATCCAGAATCATACAATTCTCTCCCACATTTCAGAAGGATCGGATTACTTCTCAAAACTGAAAAATATAAAAAGATGCACCAATCTAAATCAGTCCAAACTGCCAAATTAGTTTGCTTGCAAAAATATTTTAAGAAATAGACAACTTCAGTGACCAAAGTACTTCATAGAAACATTTCCTGTTTTGCAAAGATGTCTAAAGAGAAATGCATTTTATCTGAAAATGCATCCTGGATAGCAAGATTTTTTTTTTTTTTTGGGGGGGGGGGGGGTTTTTTTTTTTTTTTGGGGTTTGGGTTTTTTTTTTTTTTTTTTGTTTTTTTTTTTTTTTTTTTTGGGGGGGTGTTGGTTTTGTTTTTGTGGTTTGCATTTTTTGGTGGTTTGGGTTTTTTTTTTAGTTTTCTGGCTTTTGTTTGTATTTTTTAAACAATTTTCCCATGGTAGGTAAACAAAAAACAAATAACTTTTTCTCCCCTCTAAACCAGAAAATTGACAATTTTTTTTATTTTAAGCCCAGCCACTGAATTAGAGAGTACTTCTGCTGAGCTGGTTCCCCACACTCCTTTGGTTGCCCCTGTAATATCTAAAAATCTCCTGTTTCAGGTTGCCTTTCCAAAACATTGTGTAAGTTAGAGCACACCCATTTCCCACACAGCTCAGATATCTGGGATACATATCTAGTGTGATACATGAAGATATCTGAAATCAAGGAGAACTTTATGACAATCTTTTAAAGGAACTCAGCTTGCACTATTAAAAATAGCTTGAGTTACTAACAGGAGGAGTTTGTGTCTGAGTCAGACCCTTCTAAGCCTTAAACAAAGATGAATTCAGAATAGAGCTGGCAATTAGAGCTCACTGTGTATTTATTCATTTGAATTAATAATTAATAGTAGGTTTTTGAATGTTCCTGTATTGTACAATCATCTCATATTTTACAAAATACAATCCATGACAGCTTTCTGATTTTACTACTAAAGATACTTAAACCATTTTTAATGTTGCTTCTGTGTAGGTAAACTGTAAAGTTGCCACAACCCCTTTCAGCACAAACTCTCCCACAGCTATTTCAAACTATTCCTCTTCTCTTCTTAGACCCTGCTGTTTAATAACTCTGCCACCTTGCTCTCAGGAAAAAAAGAAGGTTGACTAGACATGCAGATTCCTCTGATTAAGGGATAAGTTAATTAATCTGGCATACTCAAAACTTCAGCATGAGCAAGCAGCAGAAGTCAGAACAGTGAGACCACAAGGATGCTGTGGAGGCAGATGAAATCCATACTTATGGATCACTTGAATACAGGCAGAAGAAGGTAACCTGAAGTCTTGCAGCCAATTAAAATTTGTTGTCAAAGGGTGCAGGAGGAAAAGAAAGAAGGCAAAGAGGGAAGCCCTCAGCCAAACTGCTGCATTCTACTTCTACAGTGATGACTCCAGGCAGAAGCTGGGTAGATGCTTGTGGAGTGTGTACATCTTGATGTCAGAGACACTTGTGTTTCTACATCAATCCTTCCTATCTTCTTTGCCTTTTAAATTTCTGTGTTTTCATTCATCTCCTCTATTCCTTAGTCTCAGAACCATTCTGGAGTCAGAGTCTGGAGAATTGTTTTTAAATTTCCAAAGAGTGAAAGAAGATTTGATTGCAGATAAGTATAATTTGATGAGCAAGGGTGGTAGTGATCAAAAACTAAGTGCCATAGTTCCCTAGGGTATTTTCCTACATAGATGTGCACTGATTCCTATTCATACAAGACAAAGAATTGAACTCAGTAAAGAGGAGGTTTTCAGAGTCCTCTCACTATGGAGAGGGTAAGAGTTTGAACAAACTGCACGGAAAATACAGATAGAAAATAAAGACCCCATTACACATTACAGCCACTGCTGTCCTGGTACACACCTCACTGGAGAACATATGGAAAGCCCAGTCACAGCTGCCCAAGAATTCTTGGGGTGCTTGAGACCAGACCCATACACAATTGTTTCCTCACATAAAACTTCTACCTTCCTCTTTTCTTCACTGCAGAGAAGGAAAAGAAGCTAAAACATGAGTCCTCCTCCTCGAGATGTGTTGGTAAAGATCAAACAGTATTTACATGGAGTTTCCAGTGAAATTTTGCCAGAGGACAAAGGGCTGTATGGGCCAAGGAAAACCAGAAGCTCTGCAAGTGTAGGAGGACTGTGTTTGTTGGCTGAGTTTGAGAATAAACTGAAGTCAAACTAAAGAGCCAACAGAGCTGTTTCTTAATTTATTTTTTTTTTAAATCCCAGAACAGCATGCAAATAATTTGTTATGGACTTGAACTGGAGAAGCCAAGTATATAGTATTGTGAAACTGATATCCAAAACCAAAATGTTTCAGGTTAGGAGACCTGTAGCTGGTAAGCCCAAAACCACTCTTAGCATTCAGTTTTCTGGCTTGGTCACAAGCACTCTTGCTTCCTGATATATTTACCTAAAATATGCAGGTGTTGCCTCACATGCACCTCCTCTGGCTTTTTCCAAGACTATAAGCATGTGCACAGTGTTTTAGAACACTACTAGACTTTAGTACCAGCAATATCAGTTTGTGTTTTGGTTTTGGTTTTGTTTGGGTCTTTTTGTTTGTTTAATAAACTGAAATGAAGATTTCTGTCTGTGGATGCATCTGGACATTGCTGGAACATTTTGACTTATATTTCCAACATATTTTCATAAAACTGATCAGCTGCTCCCTCCCTGCACACACCATTTTGAGAGAGAGTGAAGTAAAAATTATATAAAAATTATATCTAACTCATTGAGAGGAAGAGCACCACACTTTCTTGAGCCACTCTGTAGCTCTGGGAGTTGACTGTTGTTCTTTCCCTTAAACTCTTTCCTGATCTCTCATATCCACAGTTTTGACAGGCTTTCCCACTGGATGTGCAAGGAACACACTGCTCTCCATGTATCCATTGGAAGCTCATATGGGACATTTTCTTAGGAGAGATTTTTTAATCTGGCATAAATTCCTTAGCATGGTAACACTGCCCCACCTTTTCAATGGCTGGGAAAATTCACATTATCTTCCATAAGTGTTAAACAAAGTGCAGATTTGATTGCCCAAAGAAACAGGCAGAAATAGAGGTATTTTCAAAGGATTTTTATTATGGTAGCTGATCTGAAGTGTTTCTGAGTCACTTCAGACCAAGTTCAGGATTTACACAAGGAGAAACAATAAGGAAAAGTGTAATAGCCTGTCTGTTTTCTTATTTTTTTTTTAGACCAAAGTGTCATAAAATATTGTATTTTATAGGTAGGAATAATAAAACCAAAGGGGCATGGCCAATTAAAATGTACATTATTTTAAGAGATAAAAGGCAGATCAATTAAGATGATGTTTCAACCCATCTATGGTAATTCATATTAGCTGAGATTCTGTCCCTAAACATCGGAACAGCAGTCTTGACACTTCCTTTCCCCCTCACAATTTTAGACTTTAGAGACACTTTGGAGTTCAACAGCACAGAGTAAGAGAAGCTCTGCTTTATGCTGCTTCTGGGTGACAGCACAGCTATCACCTGCACCACAATAACGGCACGATTGTGGGGGTCTTCTCAAAGACAGAGTGAAGAATAACAACCTAACTCTAAGCACAAAGGCAATTTTAGCTAAGTAAAATACAATTACACCAGCTAGAATTTCTTTTGGACATGATTAGTAACAAACGTCCCTTGTCCTATGAAAATGCGCCAGGAAATTTTAATTGACTGCAAGCATCCAAGGCTGCCATTAAACACATCATCTGAAAGATTAATGTTTTTGGCCCACACTTAACTACCATGTAACCTGCTTTATGGTTTACAAGATGGAATGACTTTGTTTTACATGACAGTTATTGGGCCTAATTCTGCTCACGGTTATGCCAGTGAAAATTTTGGAGCAAGTCCATTAAAGTCAACGGCTCTATAAAATAAGAGTAAAATTAGACTCAGGCCCACCATGCCATTTAATAATAACTATTATTACAAGTTAAGCCAGATTCTGCTTTTCCAATTGGTAGCAAGTGACCAAGCACTAGATATCACGTTCTTCTAAGATGAAAGGTGCCTGCAGTGAGACTTGGCCCTTCCACAGACACCCAGGCCCCCACACCTCCTCTGACATGCCACAACGTGACCACTGCAGGCAGGAATACTCCCTGCCACTTTGGAAGGACCCCATCGTGAAAACACAGAAGAAAAGTGAGGAATTCAGAGAGAGATTTTTTGTTATAATAACATTTGCTTGCAAATCAACTCAGAATTACAGATTGTCTTTTTTAACATCAAAAGTTTGAGTCATTGTTCTAAAACCGTTGTTCTAATTTTAATATATGCTCAGGTTGGAGGCTTTTGAACAAAACTAGATATAGAGTTTATTCACAAACTGTGCTGTAGGAAGTGAGACCAGCATTAGGTCACTGCACAAGCCATTGTACCTGGCACAGCTCTGGGCCAGAGACAGTGGGAGAGGGCAGGAAGCAGAAAAGGAATAAGATGCTGTATCAAGATAGACACACAGGGATTTGTCCCCTGCTTAAGAAAAGAGTCAAATTATTATTACTTTCTTGGGAAAATCACATCCTGAACAAACACAATTGATTCTTGTCCTTTCCCTTCTGTTTCTGGTGTTCCATTACCACATACTGCTCATTGCTTGAGTTTTTAAATTGTTAACTGTTACTAACCAGCAGCTCTACAAGGACTACATGGATATGAAAAGCAATGCTTCCTTCTCAAGTCCACTGACAACCAGCTGACTCAAAAAGGAATGTTTCTATCTATTACAACACACGTACAGGTTGATAGCTTTCAAATGATTCCATTTACATTAGAGCTGGTAAAGTGATATTCTATTATTTCATTGAAAATAAAATGTATTGAGACATTCCTTGCTGTTTTCCATCTTCCCTCTGTTTTAATATTATTTTAACGGTGATTTGTGCTATCTAACAGCTAAAAGTTATCCAAAATAATTGTTGTATGTTACGTCCATTACATTAAAGATTATCTGTGTTGATAAAACAAGATTGTTTTATGAATAAAATACACTGAGAAAATAGAGCTGTCTCAACAGCAAATGTGTCAGGTAAAAAATACAGTGATGTAGCTTGAATTTCTACACTTCAGTGCATCTCTTGAGGGCGTGAAATGCTTAATAGATGGTAGCATGCATGATTCTCCAAATCTTTTATATGCCTGTTTCAAATATTTGATTATTGCCTGGCTAATAATAGCTGCTTCATCAGTTGAAGAACAGACCAGAGACGAGAGTGTAAATTGTGGCATGCAGCTGTTCACTGACTGCTGCTGAAGATGTGTAACCACTGCCATATGACAACCTTTCCCTGCTGTCTGCAGCCACTGTTTCATGGAACAGCAATGAAAGCTCTGGGAAAAACTCACCCAGAGACCAATCCCACCTCATTAATTTTGAAGTGCATAGAATGCTCCAGAGGACAGAAAAGCCCACCTGGGGCCAGTGAAAACACATCACAGCAGCCACTGATTTATTGGTGTCAGGAGCTGGGTGGTGAAAAGGCTGTGAACCTTCTAGTCATTCCCTCCTTCCTTGAGCTCCTTCACCTTGGCCTCCCCAGAAACCTCATGGAGACAAATTTTAGTTGCATCCTACACTGAAGATGTAAAGAACTGCATCTGAATTGAATCTGGAAGAGGCCAAGGAGACTGGTAGCCAAAACCCATTTCCCAGGCTGTGCCATGAAGGAGAGTCCTGAGAGCAGGACAGTTTTGTGAAACAGAGCAGTGAGTGGCTTCTGAGCCAACCACAAATAGATGAGCATGTTGCAGAAACAAAGGGACTGGAAAAAACCCCAAAAGCTGCCCAGAAAAGAGCAAGATATGAAGGACCTGAAGCAAAAAGTCACTCTTGGAGTTTGATGATTTTACCTTTCTGCATATTCAGCAACAGTCTTCAAGGGAAAGATAAATGGATAACGTGGCTTTTGAATTGCAAAATAAATGGCTCATCCCTGAGGCTCCAAAAATTTTAATGAAGTGATTGGAGACGGAAATAAGTAACACACATAGGAAGCATTTCAACTACTCCTCTTCCTCTCTAGTGTCAACAAGAACCTCAGAGCGAGACTGGAAGCACCACTGGCCGCAGTGACAAAGACTGCACAGGTTACTGGGGACAGAAGGAAATGTGTCTCTGCTTTTCTCAGTGCCAGCCCACACGCTCCAACCACCCTGCCCCATTGCCTGCTTCCCCCACTCAGCACACTCACAAATTACTGAGGGCCATTCTGCAACAGGCCAGTTGTGTTATCCAACCCTTTAACACTTAGGGAAGCCTTTTTATCCAGCAGCAACATAACAGGGAAGGTGCCAACACATCCAAATGGGCTCTGCAATGATTTATTCATCCTAGGCTTCTAAGCCCCTTTTCCTCAGCATTAATACTAAGATTAATGTGTCCCATCAGTGTGCTGCCAACAGGAACTTTAATAAAAGCAAGAACAAGAGCTGGCCCAGCTCTCTTTCTACTTAAGGTTAGGACATAATAAAAAGAGCAGCCTACAAAGACTTTCCCTTTAATTTACTTGTTACTTTACCAAATGACAATAATTTAATTCAACTTAAATAAAACACACAGACTACAGGAACATAGGTACACCATTGTCTAAAGTCAACCATTAGTCAATTTTTAAAAGGATAGGAGTAATCTGCATATTTTAAAAGGTGCATATGCATCTTAAACCTTTCTAATAACTTAGTGTAGACAGGTGTATTTGAACCAAAGCACACAATATACAACACTTTTGAAAGATGCCAGATCCATAATGACAATAACTGAAATCCACAGACTACCTGACAGACGGGATGTATCTACAAACTAGCATTAAAGAATGTGTTAGACATGAAAGAATAATTGTTTATATAAGTACTGTCAAAACTGTGCTCCTTTTAAATCTGTTTATCCCCACCTAATTGCAGGGACACTACAAGTGTGCTATGCCAATGGTCTCAGCCCTTAAATCTCCAACTGCCAGCAAATCCCAACAAGCTGGGCTAGATTTTGCCCAGGATGACTTTGGCCTTAAGAACACCCTGCATCTTCAAATCTCCAATTTCAAGATTCAAGCTCAAGGTATGTCGAGAATAACTTGAAGAATACCTAATGAATTATATTTGAAAATATAAAAAATTAAAAAAAAAACAAAAACCCAAACCTCTGTTCTACGAGTTGCTGAGACAGTTTACTGAAATTCCAACAAACTAAAGTGTAACAAAATCAGCTAAAAGGACTGTGACTGATGCTGCAGACTGGGTATTACATATCTGAATGCATAAAGGGTATTCTTCTGGCAACTGCAAAACTGCCTGAGCTACTTAACAGTAATCTTTCAAATTAAATCCCAATCACATTGCTTTACTACAAAACATATCCATTTCTACCTGCGAGGTGTTTTAAGATCTTTTTCTTGTGGTCACCAATCTTCCTGCCTTCTTTGCTGGAAAAAAAAAAAAGTACAAATGTGTGCTCACATACTTCTCTCCCTTCCCACCCCCAGCTGTACCAATTGTTCACCTGGCTCAGGCACAGAAGCTGCAGAATTTCTGGGTGGTGGTGATGGGTGAGTGGAGCAGAAACTTCATTTCCCCCTAAAAGGCAGAGGTCGCTCAACTGAAAGAACAGAAAGGCCTTTTATTCCTACAAAGAAAAGCAGAGGAAAAAGCTCTTCACAGTGAAGATGAAAAATATTTTATTTGAATCCTGGGAAGAACTTGTTCTGCTTACACTGGAGAATGGTCTATTCACAGCATTATTTCAATAGCCTGTAGCTTTTCAAATGTCCACCACTGGCAAAAAGGATACAATTTTATATTTGTTTTTATTTTTAGAATTTATCTTATGATCTGCATGTGTGCCAGACAAAGACATTTCATGTCATCCCATTCAAATGAGGTATTTAAAATTTTTTATTCATCTCAGGCACTTAGATTTTGAATTTCACCTATTTGGCCATTATCACAATAATGTAGCATTGCCCCAAATTTTTAATGATTACTTGCATACTCCTACAAAAAGGAAATTTTTGGCAAGGAAAAAATGTAAACTTTAGCTAAAGGTCTTTTCATTTTTTCATTTCATGAAATGTCTTACAATAATCTTGAAAATTCTCAAATGTTTTCTAGAACTGCAGGGATTGTAATCCTTAAATTGCCAATGATTTGTCACTGCAAAAGGCAAATGCTTGCAAAAAAAAAAAGAATTATACAGTGTTTGCTGGTATTGTAAGTGAAATGTTCTATGTCTAGAGTTTTACTGGAAACACTACATAAATCAGTCAACAATGTAAAAATTGAGAACTGTAAAATGTAAAATTGACATTTAGCACAGAGAAGTTTCAAAGAGGTGCAATTATATAATTTCTTTAATCAAGGGACACAAGCAATATCACAGAACATATCTCACCTAACCACAGGGGTGCAGATTTGATTAGCAATACCTACATTTAAAGCCAGAGTTCTCAGTTTACACGGTTCTTAGTGAATACCAGCAAAATGGAAATTCAGCACGTCACAGTGAAAACAAAAATTTCCTGCATACAAATTGTCAAGCTTTACATTTTGTGAAAACTCCCACTATTAAGCTAAATTTTAACTCATTTACCTCATTTTACTAATTAATAAATAGTGGCAGACATGCTATTTCTGATTTTAACCTGGCAGTAACAATATTTTTTTTCAAATTAAGAAATATGATTTTGTCTCTCATAAAAAGTTGAAAAAAGAGGTAGGCCCACTGAGCCCCAGCGAAATGATTTATTCCAGCTTTTGCACTGAGCTTGGAAAGAACACAGATAAATGGCTTGAGGAATCAACCTACCTCTAAATTTGATTTTACCAGCTGCAACTACAATCAGTGGTTTCTTGTTAAATCCTGTGCTCATCTGTGTTTGAAATAGTGGTAGACCAAAAGTCTGGTGTTTTCTAACAAAAGGTTAATGGCCTGCCTCTCCCTTCCTGCACTGAGCTGTTTTGTTACAACTAATTAGGTTTTGTTGGAAGGAAAAGAAATGCCATCCACAAGTCCTATTTTATTTCTGTACCATCTTCACTCCTTCCTTTTACCATGGCTGTTCTTTTGCTCATCTGCATTCCCTGTCTCAAGCTGCCCTTGAGTAAGAACTGAAGACAATTTGTCCCAGTTGAATACCCCCAGATTTTGGGGAAGTCTGATTATGGATCCGAATATGGTGAAACAAATCACCACTGTAAAGACTCTGAGCTATGCAACAATCCAGACCTTACAGGGTGAGCCCCCTTGAGCTTCAGAGTTGGGAGCAGAATGAGCTTGGCACCATCAGGATTAGTTCATTTTTGAGAGGAGACCATGCAGGCCTCTACCCAGGGTAAGGGGGAGCCCTACAATTATTTTTTTCTGAACTAGTTAAACCATTTCTAATTAATTATGATGGTTTCAGCTAAAACTTTCCAGATGAACAGTTCAAGCTGGACCCAACACTGAACAATCATTGTGTTATAGAAGTGCTCTGGTGTATTCCAAGTCCTAACTTTTTGATTCAATGAAAAGACCAAAAAATGAGCAGCATATGTTATCTCAATCCAGGAGATTTATAAAACCCAGATATCTTGTGATTGTGTTGCTTCTTTAGCAGGATAAAAATTACTTTTCACCCCCTTCACGTTTGCAAAAATCCCCCCTTGCTCTGTCTTAAAAATGTCAGACATACTTTACTGTTTCCAAATAAACACATAATTTTTGGCAGAATTAGTAGACAAGAAAGGTAGGGGCATTGTTGTTATAGGAGTTCATATAAAAAGCAAATTTTAATGTTTTAAAATTTAAGACTTTCCTAAAGTTTTAAAATACATCCTCCCTGACTCCATCTGTACTATTGTCAAAAGCATTATATAGTGTCCCTTTGGAAAAGTAAATCTGATTAATTAGTATCATTTTCCATGTAGAATTCAACAGCTATATCAACAGCCATAGATTTTTCTTAACACATATTCTATTATTGCTTTCAGCATTGTTAAAATCTAAAATTATTTAATTGTTGAACCATCGTGTTCTGTGCATTGTTTCAAAGTTCACCAAGGGAACAGAGTTTTTCTTACAGTGTTCTAGAAGGATACTGAAACACTGTTTCCTCAGAGTTGCTCTAACACTGTATACAAAGGTAGGATTGCTTTTAGGTAGAAGTTCTGCACATAACGGAAAAGACAGAAGAAAAAACTCAAAACTGAGAATGTGAAAATGCCAGAAAACAGTTTCTGCTGCAGCACTGTAGTTCAACAGGAAGCTTGTATTATTTGTGATACCAATGACATTAAAAAAGCTTCTTTCAGAGCTGCCTAGTGAGTCTATGGCGATTTCAGCTGCAGTTCTTCAGCAGAAAACCATCACAGCACCTGGATATTGACTCTGTCACAGAGCTGTGGATTTTGTGAAGGAAGGTAAGCAATTGGAGGCCACTGCCCACAGAAATCCCCACATCTCACAGAAATCACTGCCTTGAAGGCACTGTTCCTCCATATCTTTGCTGCTTTCGGTTCACAGACAAATAAAGCAGGACTACAGCTCTTAAGCAGCAGCAAGGAAGCCTCTCCAGAAGGGATTCACATCCCCAGCTCCTCCTGGTGCCAGCTATCAGCCCATGAGGAATAGCTTGTCCTGCCTGCACTGCACCAGCTTAGAGCTGGAATTGCAAAGGCTGCAGTTTTTATCTCTGGAAATCTAACACCTTTCTTTAATATTCACTTCACAAAAACAATTTCAGAAGTCCCCTAGCACTCTGCACAATTTTAGCTAACACATAGTTCCATTAAAAAGTAAGCGAGCAAAAGTGCATGTTTACTTCCATATTAATACCCACAGAAATTCCTGCAAAAGAATAAATTAAAAAAAAAAAAAAAAAACCAAAAAAACCACAAAAAACAACAAAGAAGCAAAGCCTCCTAATGTTTATTTGCTTGTAACAAAAAAGGCAGGATTTCAACATTCACCAAAGCAACCATAAATAACATGGCCATCCTTAATTTGGCCTCCAATATCTGACCAGCCTTGATTTATCCACAGACAAAACCAAGCATCTCTAATTTGCTAACCAATCACTGCAATTCTTTTCTTACCAACCAATAATTCTGCCATCTCTAATTTACCAATAAATAATTCTGCACTCTCAAATTTACTAACCGATAATGTGACCAATTTGCTGACCAATGATTGTGTCAACTGGTAATAGTGCCCCTAGCAAACAGTAATTTGCCAAGCAATATTTGGACCTTTCCCCCCCCAGCAATAAAGAACTGTAGTGGTCTTTTATTCAGTATCTACTGCATTGCTCTGAAACTGCTTAATGTCAAAAGTGAGGTTTTTTCACAAAGTGTTTGCTTTCTGAGGGGATATCTGTTTACACTGACTGCTCAAAAATTGCACGGGTATCTCCTAAATGTCTGTGAACCAGAATATTGTTTTCTCTTTTAGGAATAATACCATTTGAGGGAAGGCTGTTTTGCTGTTTGCAGTACTCCTGGGCATATTGCAAACTCCCCTTAAGTGCTGCTGTCATCACGCCGGGGCCTGGCGACAGCTCCACAGCGCTGGGCCAGCCTGCATTGGTCCAGCAGTGACACTGCTGCCCAGCTCTGCCACCCTCCTGACCTTGCCACCCAAGTTGGGCCTGTCTGGGCAGACTTTTGAGCAGAAAGTGTTCATACATAAAGCCTTGTGATTGATTTGTCTTTTCTAATTTCTACGTCCCTCTGGCTTGCGTGAAAAAAAACCAAGTCTTGAATTATTGGTTCCTTTTAACAATAATAACGGCATTTTGAAGTCATGTAGTGACTTCTGCAATCAATTTCACCTCCAAGAAATGTTACCAGTTTTGTGTAATTTTGCTAGTTCATATTAAAGTCATTAGCTAACAACATTAGCTCAGTGAGCAACCACTCTAACACCATTTTACAAGGCAAGTCTACAGAGAACAAGGGCAAAGCAGGAGGGACCATCAGGGCTGAAATCAGTACAAAATTTCTGAACTCAAGTCACTCAGAAGGCTACAGGAATAAAATATTGCAAAGCTATACAACATAATAGAAAGACAGGCATGGAGTTTAGGCTCAGCTCTATGCAAAAGACAGTATCTGCACCAGCTCGCTATATATTATTCTTTATAACCAACCTTCTGATATAGTTTACAGATTAATTTATTGCATATTCCAGGAAAGGGTTCAGAGAAACATTTATTCCAAAACAAAACACAATTTTGAGATTTCTAGTTTTTACAAGAAAAAACAAAAGACAGTTGCAGTAGACTGGGAGCACATTCTGAAACTGCATAGCAAGCCCCCTTCTTTATCCTTTTCTTTCCCATCTTGTGGAACAAGCACAGCCTAAACAGTACCACTGCTTCTCACTCTTTTCTTCCTGAAGTATCCTGGGTTTCTTGAAAGCAGAGGCAGAAATGCCATTCTGGGTGGCTATTCCTTTAGAGGAGGTTGTGAATAGGGAGAGTTAGCCAAGAAGGAAAGGGAGTTGGCCAAGAAGGCAGGAATTCCCAGACGCCCAGAGGTTTGGTATGTTTAATGTTCTCTCAGTGTTGGAGGAACAAGCATAATCAAACTGAAGTTGTACTACAGCTTACTTCTGAACCCAGCTATATGACAAAAATAAAATATAAAAACTCATTATAAGGATAAATAACAACTCTGATGACAGCTTCAGTCATGCTTGTGGTAAAGATTTCAAGTAGCCATAACATTAGAGGGTTTTCCACAAAAAAATATTTGGTTTACAAGCCTGGAGTTGTTCAGTTTTCAGCGACAAGCATTTCATTAGCCAGTACTGGAAAGATTAACTCGAATACAAAAAGCAGCACTGTTTAGCTGGAGAGCCTGAAAAGTAGGTGTGATGAGGCAAAGGCACTAAGAATGTGTCTGCGTGCATCTCATCCTCATTTGAAGCAGAAGAGGGCAGGAAAATGTCATAAGCAGGAGATGGAACTTGCTGAGGCACAATGAACACAGGAGCAGAGGGACAAGATCTAAGCCAAGAAGGAAAGTGGCAGAAAGCAGGGATATGCCTACACCTTGAAAGATGAAACAAGTCCCTAGATGTGCATAGCTGCCTGGGAAAGGGAAAGTAGGCAAGAGAGGAGAAAAATGTACCTGTTCAGGAGCTCCTCAGTTTGTTTTACAGTACGCACACGAGTACATCCACAAGGTTACAGGGGAGAGTAAGAAGAGAAGCATCAAAGGATAAAAGACATTAAAAATATATGGTATAACTGTAATGTTTTACTCTGGGAGGGAGCATGAGGATTGATGCAGGTGGGAAGACGGTTTTGTCTTGTCTGGTTACATTTTCTACATTAGAGTACTATTGATTTTCCTAAGTATATAGGATACTGTATACACCCCATTCTGCTACCCTTACACAGGTTAATTCTTTTATCCATTTCAAATGCGGTCAATCAATAACAGTGATCAGGTAGGTTGTGAAATTGCCTGGAAAACACATCCACAAAGTAAACCCAATACATTGGCCTGTCTATGTGACTTAAAGCTTAGCACAGCATTGAAAATCACTAATGGAACACTGTGCAGTTTGTTCATGCTACGAGCAGTCAGGAATCATGCATAATGTAATAGTGCATCTGCTAACAGCAGCTCACACAAGCTAATTTAATCTTGTTTTACACTAGACACAAGGAATTAATCTTTAAAGCTGCTCCCGTGATTCTCTTTGGCCCTTAAAATATCGAGGGTCTTTCCACCTCCTCATTTACAATACTGTAAAGGGATGCATTTCAGTTATCATCAAGTATTTACACTTCATCTACATTAGCTGGAAAATGGATGCAACTCTATAATTTATCAGTCTTAAAAAGCACATTGCTGGCCCAGTCCGGAAGCTGTGTTTTGTGTTGTCACATCTGAAACCAGTATTAAGTCTCAGACTCTACCACGGAAGTTAGATCTAAATAATTCATATGTGAAAATAAATAAATCAATTTTTTAAAATTATTTCTCAATTTTCACAGAATCACAGAATCTGCCGAGCTGGAAGGGACCCCCAAGGAACTTCAAGTCCAGCTCCTGGCCCTGCACAGGACCATCCCCAAGAGTCACAGCATGTTCCTGACACCCCCCAGGACATTCTTGGCCCTCCTGGCTGCCAGGGCACACCTTGGCTGCATTAATTACACAGACTGTCTCACAGCTTACCTTTAATAATATTATTATTACTGTCTTAAGTACTTTTCTTGCTACAATGCTCTTGTGTGTGCTACTGTGCAAACACTGAAAAAGACAGTCTTCACCCACAATAACATATCACCTCAGAATAAAAAGAAATACAGATACATTGGAGAGTATTCAAAAAAAATCAAAAAAAACCAAAACACAATTTTGATGAGAAAGACAAGAAATAAAATACTCATATAATAAACTTGACCTTGGCAAGATTTCAGGCTGGAGGCTTTATAATCAATTTTTGGACCTGAAGCCAAAGAGAAATTTCAACAGGGCTTTGTAAGACAACAATGAAATACCTCTGCAAATGTTCATGGCAAGCTCCTTGTAAACATAAGGAAGGCTGACAGGAGAAAAATGCTCTCAGGAAGAAGTAACAAGTGGGAGGTGGAAACTGGGTACCCATTACTCATCAAGATTAGTGAGGCATATGATATCTTGATATTGAGAGCAGGATGATAGATAACAGGAAAGGAAAGAGTGAACATGAAAACAAGTATTTTACTACAAGTGTGATGGAACTAATGGAAGAAAAACAAGGGAGGAGGGAAAGAAATTGTCTGGGTAAACAGACTTTACAAAAGGTTTCTGGTCATGCACACGTGCAGCAATATTCTATTTCAAGCAAGAAGTTAAAGGAGGATGACGAGAATCTGAAAAAGTTTAGGTTGCAGATGGGACAGGACAGACTTTTTCAGAAATGGTTTTCTAAAATAATCACCAGGACCAAGACATGGTGTAGACATCAAATATTGGGCTTCTGGATGGTGACAGCAGGTGACAGCACCAGGATGTTGGACACTGCAGCCAACAGCAGATACGAAGTTTGGTTGCTGTAAACGGTTTTCAGCAAAAGTTTACAACTGCTCTGTGATACATTGAAGATCCATAGAGAGCCATTAGATGGTGACAGACCAGCATATTATACTTCAAAGAGAGCAGAAATAAACGTAGGAGGGATAACTGCTGAGTTTGCATTTGTGGGCTTTATCTTAGAGACAACATACAGAAAGAAGAGCAAAGTGCAAGCCAAGGACACGCTGGTGGAGATGAGGAGCTAGTGCAACCTCTCTGCTTATTGCAGGGGACTGCACATGGGGAACTTAAAAAGCCCCTTCCAGCCCCAGCTGCTCTGACTCTAGCCAATTGATCATTCTGATCAAATGATGAACGCTGAAATTTAGTTACAGAACACGATCAGAAAGTAATTCAACAGATACAGAGCAGAGACAGAGAATGAAAGCAGTAAGCAGAAGTCCTAGAAAATAATCCAGAACAATTTTTTGACACAGTTAACTTGTGTCTGTATGATGAAGGGTCACATACATATAGAGTTATATTGGAAAGATATGGCCCAAATGATGCCAATTTTGGATTCCAGAGGGTCACCAAGTTAATCAGAGGGATGGATTCTCCGATGAGGAAAGGCTCAGAGAATTGGGATTGTTCTGCCTAGAATAGAGAAGGCTTCAGGGTGACTTAATTGCAGCCTGCTGGTACCTGAAGTGAACTTCCAGAAAAGATGGGGCAGAACAATTTACAAGAGCATTTACTGACAAGACAAGCAGGAATGTGTTCAAATTGAAAGAGAGTAGATTTTGGTTAGATATTGGGAAAAACATCTTTCCTGTGAGGGTGTTACAGCCCTGGCACAGGTTGCCCAGAGAAGCTGGGGCTGCCCCATCCCTGGAAGTGTCTGGGGCTTGGAACAACCTGGTCTGCTGGAAGGTGTCCCTGCCCATGGCAGGGTGTTGGAATCAGATGAGCTTAGAGGTCTCTTCCAATCTAAACTACTCCATGATATGATGAATGTAAAAAGGACACCAGACCAGGGATGAAGCTGGAAGAAACAGACTGAAATGGAGAAACAAAACAACTTACAAGCAGTGTGCGCAAGGAAGAAGAAAATTTTTCAGGAAGGAGAGAGAAACCAAGCAGCAAAGACAAAGAGGTAGTTTCAGTTTTTCTTGTAAAAACATGAACTCCAGCAGGATTTTGAGTAGTAATAACATAACGGTGACCTGTACTGTTGGCATAGGCTCCAAAAAAAAAATCAGAACTAAAAAGATTGCATTTCTGGTAAAATTTGATGTTGATCAAATATTAAGCAACAAACATGATGAGCTTGCTTGATTACTCAGATCTAGAATGGAGGAAAACACTGCTTTTGTGGCCTATTAGATTGGTGAGAATAGTGGAGTTAGGCCAATGCCAATCTTCCACAATTTTCAATTTCAGTTTCAGATTCAAGCCAGCCTTCTAAACCCACTTGGAACCCTCAGGTTTTATTCTGCCTCCTAAGAAATACAAATATTCCCCAGATCTTCTGGAAAACTGTAAATTGAAGTCCTTTGAAGCCTTTTTAAGACCACTTCAGAGGTTGGTGAAGTGTTCCAGTTGGAGCATTCACTAAGGACTGTTCATAAAATACCTCTCTCTGTTTAAGCTTCAAATTTAAACAAGCCTCATGAGATTCAAACCTAAGTATCTCCTGCTCTGATTTATAGTAAATGTTTAAGGGACAAATAAGAAAAACCAGAGAATCTGATAAAGACAATCCTTAAGCAGATACAAACTAATGATCAGAGAAAGAGCACATTCAGTCTACTTCTTGTTAGCATGTATTGATAGTATTTCTTCAAACAGTTTCTGAGTATTTGGAAATGGCTCTGACCTTAAAATGTACAATCCAATGATAGTCAAGTAGGCAGAAGTAGTGGAAAAAGAATAACAATAATAAAATTATACCATTTATACTTGTCAACTTGATTCACAATAAGCACAGAAGATCTTTAAAAGGGACTTAAATGTCAACAGGGTGTTACGAATGAAAGAACAGAATAAACATCCATTATGTTACAGAGTATGTGAAAAACTGCATGGAAAATAGAAATCAGGTTTGATTTAGGATTATGAACCCATAAATTCACTTGTACTCCTTATATGTTAAGCCTGTCTCATACGGTACTTATTATTATTTCTAAAGGAAAAAAAAAAGCTCCTAACATCCTGTATAATCATCAGAATTTACTGATTCCTTGTGTTTCCAGCAAATACTTTGTTGACTTCATTCTCATTTAGAATTAATTTAAAATTCCTTTCTGTTTGTTTTAAATAAAACTTAGTAAATAATTTGAGCACTATTACATCCGTCTCTACACACATGCACAGATAAATTATATATAATACGCACATCCAAAAAATGCCTTTTCTCTCATTTACATATTTAATGTAATTTTGATAAAATATATTCAGATATAAACACTTAAAAATAACATTTAGCAGAATTTCCTTTAAAATGAAACTTCAGACTAAGAACGAGGCCTGAGCTGCAAAGCTGCTTTTTTATAGCCATAAAAGGAAAGTTTAAGTAAACAATACACTGTTGTTATTTAAAATAAAAAAAAGGGGTAAAAAAAAAAGAAAGAAAAAACATTCTTTGCCAAGCCCAGTCAAAATGCATTATTAGGGTGTCCAGGAAATTATAGCTTGTGTCCATTAGTCCTTTCAGGGTTAATATTGATGCAGATATTATTTCTATCCACGGTACCATTTATTTGAAATATTATGACTGGGAGTAGCTGCAGCAGTGAATCAAATCAATTGATAGAGCAGTTAGCCCCGCAGTCAAGGCTGCCTTTACACCGTGCAGTGAGCATGAAATATTATGGAGATTGTTCTTTAAAGTGATCACTTTATCATCATTTGTCTGCAGCCCAGGCTGTTCCTTCCTGCCCGGCTTCCCTGTTGGGTTGGAGCTGTCATAACTCAATCAGCCGTATAATGCTGCTCATAGCACCTCCGGAGCAGGTATTGAACCTGTCAAGGGCCACTGAGGGAATTATACTTATCCATTCTGACAGCTAGCAACACCACTCTGATATTTATGTCAGTTTATATATGTATGATATGTATTTCTTAAATGTAATTAGAAGCCTGTTTGTGTGTGATATATCTGAACTGCCCAGAGCTGCCCATGATTAAGACATTGATTTCTAACCTTGTGCATTACTGGAGAAGGGAATATGACAAGCTCCATCACTCAGGGGGTGCAGATAACCTCTCCTGTCTGTATACATCATATGAAATTGTCACTATTGTTTATCTGTTCCACCAAGTTGACTACAAAGCAACTGTTATTTCAGTTTGCTAAATAAACTAAAAGACTGTAAACCCAACCATCAGCCCTGTGCCTCCAGAGCACTCATGTTTTGCAGCTGAGTTATTTGGAAGGCAGAGCACACTCCGAAAGCTGAGTGAAGATCACCATCATGTTTGCTATGTCACTTGTTCTCATAGGCAGCCAAAGCATAATACTTGGATATAAAGTACCATTTTTGTATATATCCCACATGCCAGGCAATAGAAAATAGGATATATACAAAAAACCCCCCTGTATTTCCATTAAAAAGGGAATAATGACTTATATGGACAAACAAAAAACCAAAGCTCCCTCAAAATCAACTGCCTCTTCATGCTTATTCATTTATTTGTTATGATTTCAAAATGGGATTGTTACACAGAATATTTACTTTGTGTATGATAAGCCTCCTAACTTTTTTCCATTTTAATATGCCGCTGGTTTGAGAAGATTATACTTTCTAAATCATTCTTCCTTTGATTGTGTAATTAATGCTGAAGATTTTTTTTTATTATTTTTGTTGGTTTTAAAGTTTAAAAAAATATATGTAGGTATTTCTGAATTGTACCTTAGACAATTTACTTTCTCTGGTTCACAGAGCATAATCTGTGTTCATCTACTGAAAATTCCTACTTTTATAGTTTAAGAAAAATTAAAATAGATTTCTTTGAAGGTTTTTCAACTCTATGCTCAGGTTTTACCTCCATTTCCCTCCAAAACATTATCTCCTTCTGGATATATTTGGGGTCAAAACAGGATAGACATCAGAAAAGCATCTGCATTAGATTACATTTTTAAAAATTCTCTCCATAGCTCTGATTTTACAGTACAGGATTCTAAGGAAATTTCAGTGCATTATTTTAGAGGATCAGAACTTTCCACATCCCTAGTTTTAACAACAGAGGTGGACACATTAGGCTGTCACCCATCATCAACAGAAATCCTCATGTGAAGATGCCTTGAAGCTTGCTGAGATCAGAAATTAGGATAAATTGTATGATCCCACTCCTGTTTTTTTAAAATCAACAACAGATGAATTCAAGAAAAACAAGGAGTCTGCAAATGCTGCTTACAAATAGATGTTATTTATTTAAGTAAAACTACCTTCTGAAAAACTTCCATTGCAACCTTAGCATTACATTAACAGCACTTCATTTTGAGATTTGGGTGCTTAAATGAAATAGAATCTCAGTGAAACACAGAAACAACATTAAAAGAGTCCAAAGGTTCAATCTGCAGCTCTAGACATATATTTGGGACAGATTCTTAGAAGGTAATCTAGAAAATACCTATTTCACTACTCTCCCATGGAAAACCTGTTTCTTTTCTCACAGCAGCCAAAAGATACCAAAAGCTGCAGTCTGGCATAGACAAAGCACAAGCATTCAAGCTGAATATCATTCAGATGTCATTGTTCTGACCTTCCCTTAATAGAATCCAAAGACCCCTGTAATCCAAAGATCTGTGATGAGAGGTGGGTGGCTTAAATCATATGCTTCCAATGTAATTCTTCCAGATTGTTTAATTTATAATGAAAAATGGAAACATATAATTTTGTTTTCTGAGTTACAGCATGATGTGCCTGTAGCTGATAACTTTTATGTAACTAGAAAAAAGGAAAAGGAAAAAAAACCAAGAGAAAATAATAATTTTCCTCACCTCTGTGAAATAAGAGGGTTGTGTAAAATGTATTTTATTTCTGATTTATCCCACAGAAACCTGGTAGAGTAAAATAAAGTGCAGCCAGGAAAGCAAATAAAATTAGTATCATCTAATGACAAATTATTATTTGAATCTAAAGAGCTAAACTTTAATTGGAATAAATCTGAAAAGCTTGGTCATAACTTTTGTTGAGCTACATCAGCCATTTTAAGTACGGATTTTGCCATCAGAAAATAGCTGTATCAGTCAGGGGCATAATCCCACCAGTTATATCTGGCTGCATCAGAGCTTGAGAGACAAATATTTACACAGCCTATAGTGCTAAGTGATACTGACCTCAGTGACCAGATGGGACAGTCCAGACAATTACTATCAGCTGCCCCCAAAATATCTCCAGCTAATTAAGGTCTACTTTCCTACACATGTCATTATGGCAGCTCCACTTTGCAATGAATTTTACAATAAGTAGATGACCTAAGATGCAGTTAGAAGGAAAACCACAAAACTCACTGACAGCAAATTGCACATGACCTTTCTTACACCCTCAGAAGAAAAACCTTCACTTAATTTTTGTTTTAAAAAGGCTTTTCCAAAAAAGACTCCAACTTTTGAGCAGGCAAACTGAGTACCCTGGTTCTGCTGTGTAAAGATAAGGACACGCCGAACTTGAGAGTTATTACTCATTCTTTGGATGCTGAAACATTTTCTTCTTCTTCCAAAACTTTCCAAGATGATTGCAGATGAACCCTTTATGCAGCTAAAGGAATTAGGATCCTTTTAGTTTTGAACATGGGGACTATTTTTAATAGTGTACAGAAACAATTCACAGGGGAGAAAGAGGAACAATTATCCAACACATATGAAACAAAATTTAGTTTTTAACGTCTAAATCACACCTCATCATTTTTGATTTCTATCATTTGACCAGCTATGAAATTAGCACTTCCATGGGGAAAACAGGTGCATAGAAATGACAAACTCTCTCATCTGGATATGTCCTGAACACCAGTGTTGACTGAAAACACCACCCCTTCTTTAATAACAGAGATCAAGACACTGCTTTCACATCTCCACACCTCACTGCCAGCAGCAGAGTTTCCCTTTAACACCACTGGTTTGGAACTGGTGCAGAGCAGAGCCCCAGCAATGAATCACCCTGGTTAATTCCATGCTTTGCATGGAAAATCAGGAAATTTCATAGTGTTGTGTTATTCAACTGCCATAAATTATTGTGTTGCATCAAATATTTATGATGCATTTTGTATCATTAAAGCACTGTACAGAGAATATAAATGAAAATATGATAAGAATTCCTATTTCTGTTTATATGAGGAAAGAGATGGAACTGAGTCAATGGCACAGCTAAGAGGAAAATCCTCATTCCCTGTCCTGAATTTTGCCAGATAGGAAACCTAATAAAAGGTTTTCTTGGGCCACACCTGTGGTCTACTTTCAGACAAGCTGAACTTAATTATGGTGCCTTATCAGATATAGCCAGTGCCATTTCAAATGCACTTGGGGATCCCATCAGCTCCCCAGCTCCTGCTACAAAACAGCATAGTCTCATGGCCTGCACATACATGGATTTCTCAGGCAAGACAGGACATTTCAAGGGCTATAGACAGCTACAGTCTGGCAACTGAATCAGACTTTGTGCCAATATCTTGTGTCACAGTAGTAAATTCTTGAATGTGCTGAATACAGCAGTACCAGTTTTAAGACAGGCCCAAGCCAATACTAATTAGCCAAACACTTTGAATCCTAATTATGTGCAAGAGCAGATATAAGAAAATTTATTCAAAATTCAGAAAAATCCAAACTGTACGTTCTGTTTACAACTGTTACATATGGCTTGCAGCATTAATTCCAAAGAAAAGACAAACTTTCTAACTGAAAAAAATCTCATTCAAAATTTCTACATAAATGGTTGCAGTGTTTGTGACACAGCTCCTGCAGCAGCAGGGGCAGGGTTACTCTGGCCCCACACACTTAACTGTCACAGGGTAGTGAAGAATAAAACTTTTGGCAAAAGAAGAAATTCTACATTCTATTAATCCCATACAAATTAGTCTTCCATAATGTCTGGCAACTTTTTTTGGATGCCATGGTCTGTCAATAAAACATGAACACCACAGACATTCCTGTAACATAAGATCTTAGGTATCCACTAATTAATATGTAAATATAAAGATACACCTATGGAAATATACTTAAGCTGTTACCAATACCACTTATACAATATTAATGGGATTTTAAGGGCATTTATAACTGTGTACTACCACTCTCCTTCCATTTTATCATGCCCCATTCCTACAGCTCTTTATGAATAAGTGGCTCAATCTAATGGCACTCCTTTTTTTGCCATTCCAAGGATATCTTAATTTAGAGAACAAATCAGTGAAATCCTGATATTGAGATGTTGGTATCTTAGATGGGTGTTATAAGTTCTACCTAACTCAGGCCACACTGAAAAAGGAACTACACACCAACTTTTGATCCACAGTCCGATTTTGGATTTCCAAAGCCTGGCATCCCTCAGCTCATAGTTTTCTCACTAATGCACAGGGCAAAGGATGATGACTCAGGTATTTCTGATTCTGCCACTAATCTGTTGCAAGAACTTGAGCAAGGTCCTGCATCTGGATAGAATGGTAATGATAGAAATAATCCTTGTGAAATATCCTCAAATCTTCTTGTGAAAAGAATAATAATACTATTAATACCTATAGTGTAAACCAGTGCATGTCATATAACAAGTGATCTTTCAATGCTTTCAATTTCTTTACTGAATAAAATGCCTTATCCATTTTGTCTCCAACAACCTGGTGTAGGCATGTGAGGAAGGACAGGGTGACACAGGAGGAGAGGAGAGAGAATATGGACTGATAGATCAGGGCAGCTGAAGCCATCACTGGCTGGAAAAGCTTAGGGCCAGGCTTACAAGAGCTACTTCCAATACACAATCACAGCAGTGGCACCTCCACTGGCACTGTGCATTAAATCTAAATTTAAAAATAAATTCAGCTGCTTGCTCTTGAGAGCTGTCAAAACAAGAGCTACTGACATCCTGATCTTTAGCATGAACAGGGACCTGCAGTACCTAACCATCAATGACACCAGAAACAAACACAGTTCTATCTGTTAAATTGCTGCAGCTTATCTCTGCCAGCTTCCCCTTTCATGTTGTAGGGGGGAAAAGCATACATAGTTATGTAAAATCATTCTGACATGTCCAAGTTCATTCTTGCCATGCCATTTGTTTTACCCAGCACAAACAATAATCAGTCAACAAAATGGAAAAATACTGAGATATGATTCATCACGACTGTCTCCAAAATCTGTTCTCACAACCTTGCTGCTCTACCCGACACTGATCCTTCAGTACCTCTCCAATTCAAGACACTGGTCCTGCAGTCATGTGGCATTCAGAAGTGCACAGAGCGACTCTCCAAGGCTGGTGACAGGCCCGGGACTCTCTTTCATGACAATACAAAGTGTGGCTTCTTCAGCTTAGTCAGAACTCCAACCCTACAGAAACAACTGCAGAAAGTAGCTACTTCTGCCTTTACTAAACACATCAGACTTTTTAATGCCAATCTAGCATTTCATAAAGGGTTGCTACAGGCAGAGAAAGCAAAATAACGAATTCAGGGTTTTTTCTGGGGCTCTGGGATTCACTTCTATAATGGTGATCTCTGAGCTACTCTGCCTCCCACTGTGTCTAATATCAGGAGTGCCAGAGTGGCTGGGAGATCAATGGAGCAGCTGAGGGAGCCAGCTGGCAGGGGAAAGGAGCAAAGGATTGTGAGGGATAAAGAAATAAAGAGGAAAAGAAAAAAAAAGATTTGTTGAATTAAACAGAAACGAGGAAGGGACAGAGGAACTCACTAGCCCTTTTAGAAGGGCCATGCTAAGTCCTTCACAAAACCAAGGACCCTCTGGAGCATTCTAATCAGTTTAAGGATGTAGATCCCCCTTCCATGCTCTGAATAAGCTGAGCAGGTTTTTTGTCTCTTTATCAAAGGATGACTTTTCTCACAATGATATAATTCACAATGCATGTATTTCTACAGTTGAGACAGCACTATCTGCTGAGATGATCATGGTCATAAAACACTGCTCAAGTACAGAGCAGTCTGACATGATCCTCCATTTGGGAAAGAATCTCAGATTGCCTTAAAGACACGCAAAGTCCGAAAGGAAGAGGAACACATCTTAAAGACCAAAGCTGTGTTTGAGGAAAAGTGCATAATCTTTCTTTCAGGCATATATGAATATCTTCTCACCTGAAGCAGCACCAGCAAACTTGGAGATAAATATAGACTGCAAACAATTCCTGTGATTTATCTTAATTATGTAAATCTATTAGGCAATTTGAGACAAAAGTCTTGTTAGAATTTGCAGAGGGAAATGTCAACAAAGAAGAGACTGATAAAGGAATTGGGCTTTGTTTGACAGAGAGGAGAGAGGTATATGATCATAATTATGGAAGGCTGAGGAATATGGCAAATCCAGGTTATGCAGAAAATGTTGATGTGTCAGAACATAATGATACACATTTCATATCCTAAATTCTGCACACTGAATTCTGCATACAGCCCATTAGGTCTGTTGAGTAGTTGATACACGAGATGAACACTCACATGCACATATTTACATCCTCTATTATTAACACGGATTTCTAGGATGTATAAGGAATATGAAGGAACAACAAATGTAGGCTGAATCTAAGTGAAGCAATTGTAGATTTGGTATGAGATGTGAGGTGACAGGCATTCCTACCAATATGCATAACGTGGTTGAAAAACCATGGCAGGCTGCTTCAGGCTCTCTGCTGCTGAGTAGGATAATATGGTAAATATACTTCATATAAACACATATAATAAAAAGAAACACAAGCCCCTAATTGCATACAACACAGGAAGGAAATGTCTATGTTCATCTACCTTGTTTCATAGAATAGTAACGGCAAAGAAAACATCCAGAACCCTATGAGGCCTACATAACTAAAACTCAATATTCTCTTTTCTTCCTTATAAAGTATACGGAAAGCTTATTAAAATAGCCACAAACCTGTCTACATTTAATACACTTCCAAGCTGCTTACAAATGCAGCAAATCTGACTTTCTTCTTGTTTGAGTTGCACTAATGTTCGTCTCCAGTGCTCCTGCATCTCAAGATGTGTGTAATATTCTGGCAGAGTACAGGCTCAGGTTGTCTCAGGACAGATGTTAGTGGAAACCCACTTGGATAGCATGACAGCAGAAGAATTCAGACTAGATGCAAACAGAAACATGAAGATGTGTCATCGCTTTTGGCCACAGGTTTGCAACATTTATTTAGAACCAAAGAGGTATTTCACAGAGCATATTCCTAGACAACACTTCTGATTTTCAATGCTTCCTCTCTAGGGGCTCATGAATGATCTGTGGCTCACAGTTTGACCTCTTTTCATTGATCTGGTTCAGCCCTGTGCTGCAGGCCCATTCCTGTATATGCTGTTGGCAGGATATGACAGAGAGGGAAAGACAAAAGCAAACCTTGCCCTGACTCCAGGCAAGGAAATTCACGACCCATTCAATGGACAAAGGATGGCAAGTCTAGAATGGCTGTAACAGACCTGTTTGATCTCCCCTCTCAGCTTCTTGTGTTGGGTAATTCAGGATGCAGCAGGCTCAGGGTAAGGGCAGCAAAGGCTAATTGGAGGACAGTGTCATTCCTTCAACAGTATTCCAAGCAACAGGAATTTAAGCCCCATTGCCATGGTATTGCCACATTGCAAGAGCATTTAAAAATACTCATAAAATACTGACATTATCTAGCCCATGTGCCTTTTGATCTCTGCATGAGACTCATAAAGGCCAACATACAAATCTCATTGCTCTTCCAACACCTTTTTGATGGCCTTTATGATACAGAATCCTGGAAGCTTTACTTCAGGGGCTCACAAGTTATTTGAAAGGATATTGCTACATGACATCTGGATTCTTATCTCTCTTTTATCATTCAGCTAATTTACCTAATACTACAGTGAAAGAATGTCTTTGTTGAAGAAAATACCACATGAATACCATCCAGTTTTCTCCACCAGATAAGACAGACATTGAGAGGGAAATTTTCTTATCTGTGTGCCACCAGAATACCTTTAAATAGACATCTGTGCCTCAGCTTCCCTATCTGTGAAGAGTGAAGGAGTATTTGGTTCTCAGAGTTTCTGTTGGACAAGAGGAAATATGTAGCAGATTCAGCTCAGTTTCATTTTACATTTTTGGGTCCATTTGATCTCAAAGCTCAAAAATATGCAAAGTCACATGACATTTAATTTGGAATATGGTGCATAAAAAGAAGACTGTACAATACTCAATAGAAAAGTGATGCCAAGCAAATGTTAGTAATGAAATAATATTGGTACACTGCAGCTTTGTTCACTGTGACAACAGCAAAGAATGGCCATCATCTTGCAAAATGGTCAGTCTAATTTGCTAGGTCAAAGAAGTGGGTGATTTTGAAGCTCCTGCCTCCCTTGATACATTAAGAAAGAGATTAGAATGGGGAAAAAACTGTAAAACAATGGCTGAAATATATGAGACCTCAGAACAGCACAAACTTCATTAATGAAAAAAGTCTGGATCTTCACTATTCTCTTCTGGGAGAATTAATCAGATGTTGCAGTTTCAGATTTATAGATTGCTGTGAAAATGGGTAATCTGAGGGCAAAGCCTCATAAAAACTTAACAGCAACACAGAGATAATCTGTGGGCTCACAGTGGCCATGTCAGGGCTAATTGAAATGTTTAAGAGCAGCACAGCTTCCAGACTCCCTGTGATCCATGCTGAAGACACGAATATAGACCACCTCTTTGTCCTGACTGGACATATTTTATCGCTCTGTATCATGAGACTGTCACCCCAGACTTCTAATTGCTCAAACCTTTAGACACAGGGCACCTAATAATTGCAGTACCATGGCCAGCCTAATAATAAAGATAATTTACAGTTCAAAAGCAAAGGGTAATTTGTAATATGAATGGCTTTTTGTGTCCCTAAGCTCATTTCAGGACTTGAGGATCCATGCAGCAATAGCTGCAGCCTTCTGCCCGAGTGTGTGACTTACTGCGCTGGTTTCTTTTGCCATTTTGTTCCAGAGGAACGCAGAAGCCAGTGGATTTAGGGGAAATCAATGGGATGTTCTGCACCAAACATGTTCAAAACTGTATCTTAATTCCACTTGTACAAGGATATCTCCTGCACAAAAGCAAAATATTTTAACTTTGTATGATATTCAGACCTGTTACAAGTTACTGAAGGGTACAACAACAAATGAAAGCTTAAAACTCATTCATGATTAGAAAAGTATCAAAGTCATGGTGATTGTTGCATTAATTTATGCAGAAAACCTGGAGTTAGGGAGAGCAAAACCAGATCTCTCTTGGAAGGAGAGGATCAAGGATTTTTGTCTTTATTACCACCGGGAAGAGACTGAAACACCGTTGCCTGCAGAAACATTCTCTATTCCTCCTCCCACATTCAGGTCCTTTCTACGCCGTGTCCCTGTGCTGCTCAGCCCCCTCCAGTGGGGCAGACCCACCCAGACCTCGAGTCAGTGTCCTGCTCCTCCTGTGGAAGGATGTTCTCTTTCACAGCATCAGGCTCCCATTACACAACCACACAGTTTCTTTGCCTTTTTATAGCTCTCTCAGTTTTAGAGTCAAAGCTCATGCCACAGCCTTAGACCACTCCTGGCTTTGCCTTGCCACCCACATTGCATGAGCAGAACAAAGCCTCTGTTACTGTGAAGATGACAGTTTTAGAGAAAGTCACAGAGCACTCTGTGTAGGAGGAGGCTCTCTCCACTCCTCAGTGAGACCCAGGTACAAACAGAAGGACACACATGCTTTTCTCACGGTGGCACAGCTCTGGACCTGCAGCCAAAGGCACAGGAAGTCTGTCTCACCAACCATTTCAGCCTCTCATAAATTTTCTGCCATTTGCTTGTCATGTCTGATTGCTCTGAGTGTCTCAAACACACCCATTCATCTTGCAATAGCAAATGGGTCTTAAAAATCTTGTTGACAATCTTAACACCATTTGCAATTTAAAACATGGAAAAAAGAGAGAAAAAAAGGGAGAGCACAAGAACGAAACAAAATGCTAACAAGGACCTTCAAAATGTGGTCACACTGACAGGATGGCACTGGAATCTGGGTTTGTTTTAAGCTTACATTGTTTAAAAGCAGCAGGGGACCGAAATGATGATGGCAGCATACTGGCTGAAGGGAAGAACCTGGATTGAACTCTCAAGCCAAATCTAATCTTGTATTTTTGTTACTGTATTCTTCATTAAGAAACTCCCATGGACACTGATGGGACAGCATCATGAAGACATTTCTGTAAGCAGTGCATGAGGATCCAAATCTACTCTATGGGCATCACACATGGAAACACTATCCACAATTTTTCTCACCAGACGTCGAACATCTTGAGAGCACAAGTAAAGGAAAGCAACATTCATAAAGTCAAAACCACAAATAATCAAATATTTAGTTTTCTAATCAAGTCAAGTTGTGTGTAAGCCCTTAAACAGCATTTACAAGCATTTGATTTGTTTTCTCCATTGAATATATAAGAGTGCTCATGGGCTCACAAATCAGGGCTTGTTTGATTTGTTTTAACATGCTTGCCATGTCAGGTGGTTTTTCCATATTTCTTGCTGTTCCTTCAGAAACTTGTAAACCGGGTCAATTTATTGAAATGTCAGCTTTTATAAATATTCCTATCCAGCCCAGCCTCAAAGTTAACACATGCTATAATTACAGCGAAACCATTTATGGAAAGTAACTAAAAGTGGGATAACCCTTCTTATTCACATTGAGAAATATTCTACTCCTTGAGTCAACATTTTTATTTCAGTTAATTTACTTTTGGAATTCACTCTGGAAAATGTATTAGCAGCTGCAGAACCTGTCCCAAATCTTACTGCTTTTCCAATTAAGCCTCAATCTTTAAAACGGGCATTAAATATCTCTGGGATTGAACGTTAAATATCTAAGAGATTGAACATTTTCCATAACTTCTGCTTTGCCAAAATGAGGGTGGCCAGCTATAAGGTCAGAGACAGAAGTAAATAGAGCCCTATTTTGTTAACTGAAAATAACATCAAAATTGAAAAGAAAAAAGCAACGAAAGTGATAGGACCTCTAGAAAAAGGTGCTATCTTCCCAGGATTAGGGGCAACTTTAAATTAATCTCATAATCGTTATTTGGTATTTTGCCAAAATGAAAAATAATCAATATTCTTTTATTTTGCAAGGATTGCATACTCATGGGAAAATGACATCTGAAAATAAAACAGTAAGCAAAACATTAAGGCAGAAATGCAATCCCAGAGAGCAATCAGAAACAAGAAGCAGTAGGAGACATTAAAAGGGAAAAATAAAATTAAAAAAAAAATTAAAAGCAATATATTAGCAAGTTTAAGCAACATTTGAGTCCTTTGAGCTCCAGCAGCAGAGCTATCTGACAGGTGTAGTTTCAGTGGGGAACAGTTTGCCCAGCACAGGAAAGTGCTGAACTCTGTGCCTGTTCTGGAACAGGAGATTTGCTTTACCCTGGTTCAGTGGAGATGTGAACCACCCAGCGTTTCAATCTGAGTAAGCCCACACCAGAGCACTGTGCCCTGCCTGCCCCTCCTGCCCCAGACCACGGAGCAGCCACTGCCTCCCCTTCCCACCCTCCCCACCTTGGCCTGTAAATCCTTGTCTCTGGAAAGACACACTGAGAGAGATCTGCTTGCACAAAGTCCCCGACTGCTTATGGACAGTAAGGTAGCCTGGGAACACACTAAACCTCCTTTTATTCACAGCATTGTTATTGAGACTATCAATACGAAATAAATATGGCAAAGTGCTGGGCAAACAGAGGGGTCTTCGTTAAAATCAAGGGCTTGTCTGAGACATGACTGAATTTGAAGGCAAATCAAGCTACTGAACACTAATTCTTGCTTCTTGCCAGCAGACTCCCACACATAACTGCATATAGAAACTGGTAACTGCCCAATATTTTGGCCTGCAATGGAAATCTTGATAATGCAAATCCTCATAATGACTGAAATTTATTCTCTTTGTTTTGCAAATATGAAGTTAATTTAAATTAAACAGGTTAAATTGAAGCCTCTCATTTTGTAGCAGTCACCAAAGAATAAAAAGAGAAAAAAACTGAACCAAAACAAAACCATAAAACCAACCAAGAAAACGCAAAAAGTACCACAGCAGAAAATCAAAGGAACCTAAGAGGATGGGGGGAAAAAAGCCCTATGTGCAAAATCCATGTTACTCAGTATGTACAAGATAAATATTAATTTTTCAAATACAGCAGTTGAAAGTACTGGCCCAAATACTAGCAATATTTTGTACTGTACTAAGCTAAATATTTTGCAAAAATCGTATTTTTTTTTTCCCATTTGGAAAATGATCATGCTGGACATGGGAATAAACAGCTGCAGAAGTGAAAGGATCGTGTCTCTTAAAGGACAAATCACAGGAATCCTCTGCACTACCTTGGGAAATACATTCCGTGTAGATGGATAGGCAGGTTGAGAAGTATGTACCATCTGCATCTTCAGTGGAGTTTGGAAAGAGCCTTTGCTTAGAGGAAGCAAACACCAAATGCTTTTGAAAATCTTGATACCTCAGAGTACATAATTATTTTGTTAAGAATTTAAGAATAAAATCCAAGGGATAAATACCCCAGTTTAGCAAAGACTTAGAGCTTCTTGCTGTAATTATTAAGATGCACTGCAGAAATTTTACCTAGTTCGCAATTCATGTCACAAATGAGTAGAATACATTGCCTTTCAAAATCACAATCCTTTTTAAATACCAGTCAGGTGCTACAGAACCTACAGAATAAATTTCTCCAACAAAAAAATAAATCCAGTTTCTTCTAATGAAAGAGTAGAGGTCTTTATTTCTAAAGTGCAGGTGCCCAACCTTGTGACAGCAGACACAAGGTGGTAAACAGGACACCCAACAGGAGCACAAAGAAATCTTGTGTGAAAGGGAAAGTTGTGAAATATGGAGCCTTCACTTGTTCAAGTTCCAATTCTACATAAAATTCCTGTAGCATAGGTTACTGTGGTGTGGTGAAGAAGTGCAAAAATTGAGGGCAAACTAGGAATGTTTGAGATATTCTTAATGGCTGCTTTTGCTGAACGTTGAGCTATTGAGAAAGTTCTCTTACTGCAGATCAACAGGCAGGCAGTGTGCAGAAGAGACATTCAAAGGTGTCTGACAAATGGTTCTACTGTTCTATCAAAGCAATCTTACTTTCTTTTATTTCACAAACAGATTGTGAAATCTGTGAAATAATTTTGGAATTTATTTCAATATGAGGAAACAAAAGGAATACTTGGAAATGTAGCATCAAATGACCCTTTTTGGATTATTTTTATATCTATTCCCACATTAGTTTGCTTCTATACTTTTCTGGCTTCTCAGTTTTAGGAGGATGACTGGCAAACTTTTGAGAGAGAAGAGTGGTTCTTTGAGCCCAGGGAACAGCTGGAAAGACAGATGTTGTCTACAATACCATTTTGTTGCTGGGGAAAATAAAACAAGCTGGTAATACCAAGTGAATAAAAATTTTTAAGTTAATTCCAGTTGTGACCATGTGACCAGCATCTACTGTGTTTGCAGCTGTGACCATGTGATCAGCATCCACTCTGTTTGGCCCTTCATCCAAGCACATCTGGTAAAAGTATTTCAGTAGTGTGGGGAGAAAGGAGGCAGTTTGTGGAGATTATGTTTTATTTTACCACCTACAATACTTCGTTTTTCTGATGGAATTTTTAAAAAAGATTTGTGGGCAGAGGAGAGATGGGAAGAACACTGAAAATAAGAATGAGCATAAGATAGGCATAAATAGCCCTAAATAACCACAGAAGTCAAATTATAGAGGACTGATTTCAGATTATTATGAGCGTTATTATTAAAAGTGTTATTATTAGAGTGTTATTATTAAAATAAAAATAAACATATGGAAAGATTCCTTTGAAAATCCTTATGTTACACTGAGACAAAGCAACAGGAAGGACACAAAAGAGTTATTTAATATCTAGACAGAAATTCTGTTATGTCACCTAAACAGGGAATACTACTCGGAAATTGAATAAAGGTAAGAGTTACTGGGTGTTACCACACATTAATGAAAGACACAGGATCCACATGCACTTCACTATCTAAAGCTCCATAATTCATATGTAATTGAATATTCATCCCTACGGCCTGGCTAAGGCAATGCACACCCACAGCTGAGCTGCCCCGTCCCCACGTGTCCTTCTCAGCCCAGGGAGCTGAGCTACAGTGACACAGCTCTGTGGGCCTCTTGTCCTGCCCCTGATGTCTGAGCCCCAGCCCCTGAGCTCTGCTGAGCCTGCAGGACTGGCCACTGCATGGGTGCACACGGGTGCTCGACACTGCCCACCTGGGTACAGCCCCCAAGGGACGCTCATCACACAACAACTGTTGTGAAGTCTAACTTTCTTCTGCTGGGGAATAAGGGTTTCCAGAAAGATTTGGTTTTTTAGTGGGTGAGTAGGTAAAGAACACACCTACTCTTTTCATAAGACAGAAGGCATGAAATTCAAGTGCATGAATCCAGAAAACCTGCTCTGGGTTGGTAACCACCTTCAAATGGCCGTCTGCCCACAGGTAATCAAAGACCTGAGGTGCTCCCACGTGCTTGGAATTTGTACAATAGCTCCTTGCACGTCCTCATTCACTATCTGTTATACAAAACTCCAATAAAAGATCCTTTAAAGACCTAGATCTATGACCCAAATCTGGGCTGTGACTCTTTCCTTTAGAAGTGATCAATGTCAAAAACCCATTCAGATGGGAAGGCAGTAATCCTCCATATTAGAACAAGTTGTTTCGGGCTGCTTTGGCACCGTTAGTTTTGACATCTGCCTCTTACTGCAGAAACACAATTCCCCTGCTGCTGATAGGCTGGCAGAGCTCAGCAAAGCTCAACTGCAGTTTAAGCATTACAACTTAGGGCAATTATTTGAAAATAAACAAAGTGTTCTGACGATTAAACACTACTTGGGTTACATATTTGCTATTTCTGGTACAGGAGACAAGCAGAGCCCAGGGCTTGTGCAAACTGACATTCTGTTGCTGCCGTGTGTGCAACAAGCAGCAAACAAATGGATCACTCACACTAAGCCTTAAAAGGATTAAAACCTCTCTCCAGTCTAGAAGGTAGAGGAATAATTGTTCACCTGTGTAACAGCATTCAGTGACAGTAGGCAGTTATTGTTCCTTCCTTCCAGGACCACAGAGAAGCAGGATTTAAACCATTAGTGGCAGTTGTATCAGGGAACTGCCTCTCCTTTTGAGGAGGGGAGGCAGTTAATTAATGCAAAATTCTTTTGAATTACATGTGACTGTAGTGACTCAAACACACTTGAAATTTTGCTTTTATTTTTATAAAATATCAAACAGCATTGTAGTGTTAAGAGTGATTTTGGATATTAAAAAACTGTTCCTACTGACAGTCACATCCCACTCTTTTGTCTGCAAGTATGTGAGCCACTGATTTTCCCATTAGATACTGGTCAACAAGAACTGAAATACCTTTTTTCTCAGCAAACTAAAATAAATTCTAGAAAAATTAGATCTATGAAATGATTAAATTATGCTTTTATATAGAGAGAGTAAAGAAAATTTAATCCATAAATTAAATTTTACCTGTTTGTTTGGGGTTTTGGGGTGGTTTTTGTTTTTTGTAATTTGTTTTCCAATGAAAATGTGATGTTCATTATTTCAGACCCTGAAAAAGCTACAAAACCAGTTGTACTTTTGGATTTTTTTTTCTGGCTCACCCTTTTAAAGCTTTGCATGACATCCCAATACTGAAGTCAAGGTGAATTTTCAAATACTTAGTCCACCAAAGCCACTTATGGTGAATGAAGTGTTGTTCTGAACTAGTTCTACCCACACCACACAGTATACCCAGAACTTCTGTACTGAGATTTTCTACTCTTGGATTATTTTCAGAGATCAATTCCAATTTTGCAAATTCCTGCTCTTACTTGTCCCAAGCGCTGTTTAGGAACCAGGCTACACGTGCCATTTTGTCAGTCTAGACACATTGTCTGTCCAATGGGAATAGAATCTGCTATTTTAATTAATGTCTTCTAGGGGCTGTGGCTGTGGCCTAGGCAAGCCCAGGAAATACTTCATAAAACTACCATCTCTTCCAAAAAAACCACAGTGGTAAATGCAATGATCAAGGTGACAACTGTGTACTTTTTACATGAATGTATACATTTTTTAAATGTATAGTCAATGGCAGCAGCTCTTGCCTCAGAATCTTGTGAGACAGGATTACAGTCAGGAGGATGACTTCAGCTCACTCTATACAGGAGTACCAGGGGCAAATGATACTTTCAGAATTCAAATAAAAACTGTGCTCTAAAATAATACATTTCACACATGAGGCGTTCTTATCAAAGACAAGTGAGACAAGCAGAAAGATAGAGGTTCATACTAAACATGCCCCCAAGGGCGAGGAACATACATGCAAAACCTGCATTTTCAGAAAACTAACACTCAAACACGGACCATTGATCTACAAATAATGCTATCATATTACATGTAAAGCAGACATTGCATTTGCATGCACATGTAGAGAACTATAAATAAAGTTAATTCTTTCTTGTAACCTGGAGCTGCAGTGCAGGCCAGCCCTCAGTAACACCAGAGGAGGAACACACCAGCCTTGTTGGATGTAATCTGCCGAGGATACACCAGACCCAGCAGCACTCCCAGCCCACGTGTCCTGCACCAGCACACTCTCAGGGGCCACACCACCACCTGGCACGTCTTTGCTGCAGTGCTTTTGTGCAGATGTTCCCATGGCTGGAATGCTTGGGCTTCCTCCCCTTTTGTTCTGCCCTCCAGAGCTCTGCCTGGCATCTCAATACTGTGTGTCAAATCTTTCTCTCCTTTTTTATTCATTCCAGATTGCACTGAGACACCAGGACGGAAATGCAATCAGGAGATTCTGTTCTTTGGTTTGAACAGGAAAACTTTGGAAAACTTTGGAAAACTTTACATGTTAAGACTGTCTACGAGAAAGAAATGAAGCATTTGGGTATGCCTCTGCAGTACAAGGTTTGGGTCCGAAAAACTTGCAGAATTTTTATGCAACAGAGTCGATTACACCAAATATATACTGCAAAGCCAGGTTTTAACTACCTCTCGCAAATCCTGTCTGACCCTCAGTCCCGTGGTACAATCCTGTTTGCAAATAATTAGTTTCATTTAGAGAGTGGTGGGCTGCCTAAAAATGAAATAGATGCTGATTTCAGCAAATGCCTCACACTCATTCTAAGGGAGGATTTTCTGCAGTGCACCCTACTTCTAGAGCAAAGGCAAGAATCTCTTTGCAGATACTTGCAGATATTGAAGAATGACTTTTTAAGAGGTAGTTATGTCTTCAATGAGTCCTAGTGTCTGATGGAGCACATGACTTTAATATAGCTATTAACAGGAAAATCCTTTAATGTTGCTGTCAAAGCAGTCCCCACACTATTTGCACACGAGCCCTTTTGTCACAGCACCAGCTCAGCTTCACCTCAGTCAGGGGTGCATTCTCAGGGTAAATGAAGTAACAACAGTTTTCCCACCTATAGAGGTCAATATAAACTGAAAAAAAATAGATGGCTTTTAGTCTGGTTTCTTTGATTCTTCCTCTGTTATTTAACATTTATTGCCACTGGCAAAGGTGGTACCTACATCCAAGGGAATGGAATGCCAGAACTTATGTTCTCAGTTAAGTAGAGCTTAAATACTCACATCAATGACATGTCTGTGATAGTTCAGTGTTGCTGGTGGTGCTCTTACAGCACTTCTATATTCAGCACAACATCCTTGCTTCACACAAGCAACATCAATCATTAAAAGCCAATTTCCAGTCTGCATCTGGTATGCCTTGTGTCTATTACACAGAAGGGTGGTGGAACTTGTATTTTCAAGCATGGGGAGAGCCAGAGGGAATCTGAGGCCTTGGTTCTCCTGAGCAGCAGCCAGCAGAAGCTGCTCTTGCCTATATTGAAGAGTATTAGACCGCTTTAAACACGCACTGACCAACAGGGACCTTGCATGGAATTTTAATTTCAACAATTGCTGATCAATTACCCAGTAACAACCTGCATGCTTACAGCCAAATTACGGTAACGATAGGACAGGTCAAGCTGCATTTGTGCCACCCTCTGTATCAACTCTGCTTTGCTGAAAACAGGGAAGAAAGAAGAAGTAGATGCAAGAAAACAGAACTGTTACCACTAACAGGATATTGCATAAACATCACAATCAGGATCTTTCTGAAAAGACAGCAGAGATACAGTCACGGAACGTGTTTGCAGCTTATCAAGACAGTGGCAAAAAATCAGAATCATTCTGCATCTCTCGATCACTTGTCCCCTTTTCCCTCTGTCACTGAGTAGCATGTAACTGTTAGGATATTGCTTTACAGTCCAGGAATTTAAACTCAGGAAACACTCCCAAAGTCAGCTCATTTCAGTATCTCCAGCAATGCTGCTGCAACGAGATCATTGCTAACATGTGTGGGAAAGGGGCACAATCACCCTGTTAGCTAATGCCTCCAGAACCAATTGTGAAGTAACACTTGCAATCCGCTCATCCACGCGTATCTGTGCAGGGAGTTACAGAATAGTCTTCCTTGTAAAACCTGGTCATGAAAAATAAATCTTTCCAAGCACTAATACACCAACTTCTGCATCAGCTCATTGCTGTTAATACTTTGGGAATCCATCAGGACATCATAGAAACCGAATGTACAGATGGAAATGACATAAAGAGGAGTACCTTCCTCACTTTGATTACCACTAATTAATATAATTGAAAAATTCACAAAACAAAGAATTATTTTCCATTATATACATGCATGACTGAACAACTACCTGAGTAAGCTGTTAAAAAAAAAAAAAAAAAAAAAAAAAAAAAGCTGACAGAAGAAGATGTTTATGGAAGTCACACAACAATGTACTATTAGTGTTTAATAATTCCAGAGAGGATTCTTCTCTGGGTAGTTCACAGCCACACTGCCATTTTTGTGCCTGGACTTCTGTGTAAACTCACTGCTCCCTCAACGTTTAAGCACCTCCTACAAGTTCCCCTGATCCTCAGTACAGAAAAAGTCCTGCCTGCCCCACACTTTCATACCATGCTAAATAACTTAGAGGGACCCTGGCATGTCCTGTGGCAGGTGTGAACCTGTGCAACTCACAACCCTGCATGGAAGTGACCTCAGTCCAGATCCTTGGATCAACAGGTGAACACCACCTGCACAAATCGGCCACCTGGTGGAGTGAGTGGATCTGGGACTCATTCCAGCCACATTTTTTGTCTTTTCTGGCAATAGTTCTCAGATCAGCTCTGCTAAGAGCAAATGTCAAGGGTGCCAAGGGGATGGTGCCAGTGACAGGATGAGGAGCAATGGCTTGAACTAAGCACGACAAATTCCACCTCAACATGAGGAAGAACTTCTTTACACTGAGGGTGGCAGAGCTGCCCAGGGCGGGCAGGGAGTCTCCCTCTCTGGAGACATCCCAAACCCACCTGGGCGCATTCTGTAACCTGCTCCAGGTGACCCTGCCATGGCAGGGGTTGGGCTGGGTGATCTCCAGAGGTCCCTTCCAACCTTAGTGATTCTGTGATTCTGGGAAATGATCTGCCAAGTAGCAACATGACAGAAAAACTGATCAGGCTCCAGAAAAATTTTAATCCAAGGAAAGTTCAGGTAAAGGAAAGAAATAATTGTGGGCTTTTCGCCATAAACAAAATAAAATTAAAGACCAATATGGTCTTCAAATCACATAATTCTTTAGGTTGGAAGGGAACTTTAAGCTCATCCAATCCCTCTGTAATGAACATCTTCAATAAGATCAGGTTACCCAAAGTCCCATTAACCTCACCTTAAATGTTTCCTGGGATGGGGCATCTCAGGGCAACCTGTACCTGTGTTTTATCACTCCCATTGTAAAAAAATATTCCTTTATGTCCAATTTAAATTAATCTTCCTTCAGTTTAAGACCATTATCCCTTTCCCTATCACAATAGGACCTGTTGAAAAGTTTGTCTCCATCTTTCTTACATGCCTCCTGCAAGTCCTGAAAGGCCACAGTATTTTTTTTAAACTACATTACAAAAGCTGGCTGTGGTACACACCTTACCTCATTTCTTGGTCTGATCAGAAGAGCACAAAGTTGCTATACTCTGTTTCTGACACTGTCCAGTTACCACATCAGACTCCACACTCCAGAGAGATCACAAAGCAGTTCATCATCCCTTGTAAGAGAAGGTCCATACAAGCACAGGGAAAAACACATGGAAACTATAAAACAGAAAATATTAAAATAAAAAAAAGTTGAAAACCCTAACAGAAAAAAATAAACCAAAACATTGAGCACAAAATGACTTCACTAACTGTACTGAGCTTTTGAATCACACCAAACACTGGCATTGTGCCTCACTGAGGAGGCAGTTTGCCAGGATATTGCCATGGCCAGCTAATAACCATTCCTACACAATGGGCAATAGAGATTAAACCCAAATATTTGAAGGTTTGCTTTAAAAATATTTTTACCACATTCAAGAAATAAAGCAGCATTTTATTTTTTCATATTGAAACTATTAAGCCAATTTCTTCAACACTAAAGCCTTTTTTATTTCCACAAGCCACTGCTATATCTGTTTTCCCTCCTGGGTGTCCTGCTAGAGTGCGTGTGCACCCTTGTGCAAAGCTACAAAGTCCTGGGAATTCCTTTAAGTCACTCAAGTCCTATGCCAGGTGTTTGCAAGGATTAATGTTTCAAGGACTTAAACAGATTGTGGATTTCTATAAATTGCTTTGAAATCCAGTTCTTAGACCGGATGAGAACTGATATTACTGGACAGAGTTAAAGAAAAGCCCCTCTCACATTTTCATTTTTGACTATTTCAGCGCTGTTGTTTCCTGTTTCATGCCAGAGCCTTGGGGTTAAGGGATGTGATGGATTTTATGATGCAGAAAGTCTTCTTTTCTTAAGGAAAGCAGGCAGAGCTTGTGTTTTCCTAACATCACTATGAATGATTTTGGTGATTTGCTCTTCGCTATCAGTAACCGATATGGTCATGGAAAACGTGATACAAGACAGAGATTTGGAAAAATTTGTTTTTATGCTGTGGCTGAAAAGCCTTCCGTCTAACAGTACACGTTCCCTCTGGATTAAGTAACCTTTGCAAGTTTTCCACAAACTGATTCTGCCGAATAGAAATTGATTAATGAGCTCAGACACTGAAATTGTCACTAGAAAATAGCCATTGAGATTCCAGTCAGCAATCACCAGCCCCAGGGTCAAGGAACACCATGGGCCGACTGAGCTGAAAAGAGAGCAGCCTTCATTTGTCTTCCCTCTAACTTCATTTTAACTGTGCCTGATGGCACTGGGTGCAGCCAGGAGACTGCCACCACTTTTTTGATAAACCCATGTACTGAGGGCTTCTTTGCTGAGCTGTAAAAATTCCTTCAAGGCTAGAACTTCATTGGCCTGAACCTCCACTGCCTGTAAGCTTGTGACCTCATTTATACCTGGGCAAAATTAGAGAAAAGTTGGAATCAGGGTCATTCCAGGCATTAGAGGCATCATCTGTGATGTTACTTCTAAAGTTTCCTTGTACCATTGTTTCCAGTTTCTTCTGAAAATACACACAGTAGTAGCAGCCAGCTAACTTAAGAGAGTTCACTTCTCTTTGACTTCATTCTGCCTCATATCACGACAGCGAACATAATGAGCCATGTTTAATAATAAACCTGCATAAATTCATAAAAGTAAGACTGCAAAGAGCTTTCTGTGGGCAATGTTCAACACTTCTCCCAGTCCCCAAAGCTCAGAATTTTGCATCTGCTGGCCTGAGAGACTGACTTTGCAGTACAAGCTACAGATACTGGAAATTATGTAAAAGTTGCATCACATAGAACCATATTTTATAATATAAGCTGGATTTCTAAAAAGACAAAAATTTGTGAATTATTAATGAAACAGTTCATGTTTTATGAACCAATTCTAAATTCTATTTTCCTGGTATCTATTCCATCAGTAAGGAGAGATGTTTTATGTGTGGCATTAGAAAACTTTTTTCTGTGAGATCTTAACACATTGATTCAGAATCAATTCTTTTTCTGTCCTTTAAAAACAATGGGTTTTTTTTTTGATTATACAACAGTCCTATAATCAAAAAGATCAGTCCTGTTTTTTATTCAGACTTTCTATCCTCACTCTCCATCTCCTTGATGATTTCCTTCTTCCCATTATGTACTTCTTGGGAAGATGCAGTCTTCCCAAGGGACTTCTTTAGGCAGAAGTAATACAGCTTGAAAGTTATTTCATGGTGTGAACATTTTCAATCCCTGAGGTATATTTCACTCATTGGGGTAGGGAGACGATGCTTTTATATTTTAAAGTTAGAGGTTCCTAGCACTCACATGTCTCTACAGTAAATTGCACCAAGACATTAAACTCACCAGCTTTCTCTTTCCCACCTGTAAGATGGGTGTCAGGAATTTCTCAAGAATATTGTGATGAAAAAATTCTAGCTTGTGCATGGATTATGGTGCAGAATTCCTGTGGACTGACTGGTGACATCAGTGACAGTCCTGAAACACCTGTGCCCATGGGGAGCACAGTATCTGAGCTACTAACTTCTATATTTCTATACAAATCCCTGTATTTCTAAATCTGTTCTGCATTTTAGCAAACATTGCACTGCACTGCAAATCAAGGTACCTTTAAAAAATAGCACTAAGTCACACCAAAAAGCTAACGTGAAATTAATTGTATTCAGCACATTTAGCAAAGTTTTTTGTTTTATCCTAACCAGCCAATAAAATAAAAGCAGCTAATTAATGAAAATTAATTTTTACAGACAAAGCGCTTCAGGCACTAAACTGCAAAGTATTAACAAAGCATATGCACAAATTTAGAATTTATTCCAACGCATACCCTTAATTTTTTTTTTCTCTGATGCCCTTATTGCAACAATAATTGAGCTGTAATGAATTTTCAGAGTATCTTGTACCTGAGAGAAGCAGCACGGACAGACATACAGGTTTTGCTGCCTAGGAATAGAGTATTTCTTGTTATAATGATAGCCAGACAAAAAGCACACAGGCCCGAGTGGCTGCTTTGGGGTTATTTTCATCAGATGTCATAAGGTCCCTGGGTACTTGTACAATCAGTAACACTTCACAGAGCCCTCACTTCTAACAAATAATTAGCTAAAATTGAACCAGAGATTTCTTACATGCATGTCATAGGTTTGATATGAATAATGAGGGAAAAGGTTAACAGCAGGTCATAGACAGTTCCCTATCTTCCAGCTTATTTATTCAGTGAAATGAGAAATTGATCACATTATTTTGTATAGAAGAACCTGATTCATTACAATCAGCTCTGAATTGGCAGTTTTTGCTTTAGGCAATTTCAGAACATTACTTATGCTTAAAGAGCTACTGGTAAGGTCATCTGACAACTTGTAATCACCTCTCTGACCCCTTCATGACCAGAGCTGCAAAAGCTTAAGCATATGTGAAGATGGAAAAAGGCATGCAAACAAACAGAAAACTAATGGTTAAACAAGAGGAGCTGAACAAACAAACCCATCCAGCCAAAGCTGGGATACCACATTCAGGTGTACCAGAAAACATCAGGAACACACCATTTCTTGCACATCAAAGATGCACATCGAGCGCTCCCTAATTTGGCAATACAGCTGTTGGAGGGAGAATTAATCTGATAAGTGCTGTATTAACCAGTGGCTGGCAAGAAAAAGGAAAGGCAAAGGAGACAGCTACAGGTAAGGATCTGGAGCTGAAGGTGATGCTATGGGGCTGCCAGGATAGGAAAGGCTGGTTACTTCTTACACCTAAGAGTAGCAGTGGTCACTACTCCATCTTCTATTGACCCAGACTCCCTTAGCACCATGAACCAAGGGGTTTTTATTCTAGAGAAGGTTTATAACAACTTTCCAGAACTGCTCACACCACAGGACAAACTCTCTTAGGTGCTCCCTGTCTCCAAGAACGCTTTTACCACATCTTACACCAGCATCACTCTAACCAGGCTGTCTTTTCCAGACAGAATGAAGAACTGCAATCCCTTTTCCTCAGGTTTCCCAATCAATTCCTTCCCAATTACAGAGACACGTGGGGCAAAGCTAATGAAAAGTGCCCTGTTTCAGAGCCAGTGTCTTCAGACTTTGCAGAGTGCTGCTGCTGGGCCCTCGGTTAGGTGGCAGATACTCACTGAAAGTACAAGCTCCTCTTTAAAAAACAGAAGTTATTTTATTTAATTATTTTTTGAAAACTTAGCGCTTGAATCACGCCCCACTGTATGTTATAAGGAAAATAGTGCAGAAACTGTAGTAACTGTTTGAGAAGGGGGGGTGGAAAAGAAGCCAGAGAGAACTTCAGCTGATTTATGACTAAGGGTGTAAAGTGGTACAGAATTAACTGCTTAGCATATGCCATTCATTAAAACAGCCATCAAAGAGCAACAAGTACAAAACAAAGAAATGCTGCATGTATGTTACAGTTGGAATAACTTCTTAATTATGCCTGTTAGCTCCATTATTGCCACTTCAAAGTGTAACGAAGTGGTGGTTTAAAAATCATTCTGGTGGGTAACTAAACTAGGAAATGTTCAAGGATACACAAAGTATAATCTACAGATGATTCTTTTTAAGCACCTAAGTTCCATACACTTGGGAAGCTAACGTTCAAGTCTGCAAAAGAACTTCAGCATCTAAAAGGAGGTTAAGAGGACCTCTTTGGGCTTCTACAGCCAGTACAGGAATTCTTCAAACTCTCCCCTGACCCCACAGTTGCTAGAAGTCTATAATTGGTTACAAGTCCCTTAATAATGTTTACTGAGTGCTTAATAGTCTGTTTTACACTTGATGAAACAGCCTTCTCACCAGCAGAAGGAAGTACCTTGAGGTTATTGAGCAGCTAAAAATGACACGATCAACAAGAAGGCAGTTGTCCTATGTTCCCTAAGAACCAAGGCTGCCAAAGCACAGCAGGCTGGCAGGGGTTATCAGAACTTGTCCAATGCATATCTGCAGAGAAAGGTGTGGTCAGAGAGCGGGACATCTCAATTTTTATACAATAGGTGAATGACCACATGCTCAAAACCTTCCTTAATCTGAGACAATCCAAAGAAGTTTCTTGTCTTCCAGCTCTTAGTCATGAAAAAGCTATTGGAAATACAGTTGTGAAGATGCAGTTTCCTTCTAAAACTGCCCCAAAAGTGGCAGTTAAGAGTGGTTTAAAATATACCTGTAACAATCATGTAAGTCAATATTGGTAGTGGGACAGATGAATGTCATTTTATGCCCACTAGAAGACACCTGCAGCTTTCTTATTTTCAGGATAATTAATTTACTGAGATTTGTTCAACATTCGTAAGGAATGAGAGGTTGAAAATAAAATAGGAAATATCCATTTTAATAAAAAAAACAGCTAAGAAATAATAGAAGTCTGTGTATTTCACAGTAGTAAACACTACTTCAAATATTTTTGTGGTTATATTTTATCCAACTTTCTTGGTACATAATTGGCCTTTCTGGCCAATTCACAAGAACTGCGTAATGAAAAGGTTAATAAAAGCAAAACTAAGTATCAGCTACATATTTAATGTACTCCATTGCAACATATCTAATGCTTTCCCTTTTCCTCACATGTATTTGATTTTGCAGCAAGTAGCAAAGGAAGAACTTCCCACGTCCTTCCAGTCTCTAACATTGTCACCCTTATGCAATCCCATTTAAGACAAAGTTTCTTCCCTTCATTTAGGCCTTTTTAATCCAGGCTGCTGCTTATGTTCCTTTACACACCAGCCACACAGATTTAAACCTTCTTTTGTATGAGTGTGCAGCAGCTTTGGATCTGGTGAAAGCTTTTCTTGCAGCAGACTCTCCATCCCTTCACAGGCAGGGAGGGGAGGTCCAGCTGCCACAGCCACATGAGAGCACAGCAGGTCTCTTTTACCCCACGCCTTTCCCAGAGCTTGGGCTGTGTCAGCAGGCTGGATTCACTGTTTGTATCTGCTAGGACATGCACTGTTTGAAACAGCCAGGCCTTTTGCAGCAATTCTAAAAGCCAGCCACTTTTTTTTACTCTGGCTAGCACAAAAAATATGTCTGTCTAAACAAAATAATGCATATATGCACAGTCCCTTCCCAGCCTCAGAACCCCACGGGTGCTCTTGCTTCTGTGCCACCAACCAGCTGGAATGGAAGGCTCAAGAGGGATGACATCTCTGCTGGGAAAAGTGTTTACACCTCTGTAAGGCCTTTCAGTCCTGCTCCCATCAGACTCAGTAACTTTAAGGACTTGGCAAACCCTTCAGACCTGAGCTCTACTTTTTTTTCCTGTTGGAAATTTTCTGGTTGGACAAGTCAAACTTCCTATTCTGAAGTCAAAGAAAAAAATGTTCTGAGATGCTCCTACAAGAACAAGAGCTACCAAAATTCAGCAATGATAGGTTTTTTTCAGCATAGGAACAGCCCTGAAAAATGTGGTTGACATAAAGAGTACATTACATATTCAGATGGTAAAAGCCAATATCTGAGGAGACAGCATACAGACCGTGAATTAGCCTTGTGGAAACAAAAAGCATTTTTCCCCTTTGGAACTATTATCTCTAACCAGTCGTGGTCCTGGGACCATAAGTGAATAAAAGAAATTAAGTATAGCAAAATATGAATGCCAAAAAGTCAACAGCTAAAGTACCATTTTTCTGAATAAAGACAGAACTAGAATCTCCTTGCATTTTCGTGCAAATATGTGTTTGCAAAAGTTGCAAAATTTTGTGGAGTCAAGAGTTCCACAATGCACTTATGGCTTCCAGGATGGATTCATCAGGGAGATAAAATGATGGGGAAAAAAAGTGAGTACTGTATCTATTTAAACCCAAAATTAAGTGATATTACATAAACCTACTTTGTTGAAGTGTTTGAAAGGATTTCTGCTCAAACTCAGGGTGATGACCCATTTTCAAGCTTTCAAGGCTGCACAAAGCAAAACTGTGATTTTTTTCAGGCTAACTGTAGACAGACCTATCCCACGAAAAACTGCACTTCCAGCTACAAAACCTCAGAGACCTAAAAAATAGTTAGCATCCTGTTTCTACAACAACAGTATTACAGTCTTTTTTCAAACTTTCCTAAATCCCTATAATAAATGGAAGATATTTCATTTTAGACACTCGCTGATTCCATAATGAGTTAAGCCTCTTTACAGTTTATTTTAATAAAGCACAGCTTTCTAAATATACAGAGGCTATAAAACTTGCAGGTTGCAGCAATAATATGTTTAGTAGCTTTGCTTTATAAAGTGGAAATGTTTGCATGTCTCAAATTACGAGCAATTTAAAGTAGGAAGTAAGCAAACTAGCTCTTGTGTTATGAAGCTTGACATTGTTAAGCCTTAAGAGAGCACATACTTCAAAGTCACACAGACTGAAATATGCTCTGTGAGCTTGGCAAGGGGGCCAGTGCCATAATGATGTACTGCACAAAAATCACTGCAAATTTCCATTTCTGTGTGAAGTTGCTTTGCTGTAAACTTTAAAATGTTACTGCTGCTCCTATTTTTAAAATTAATTCATTATTCATTTCCGTATAAAAAGACCAGGGCATATGAAAAAGACAAGAAGATTTTCCTTTGAATATCAACTAAGAAAAATATTAACTGTAAACTCTAAACAGCAAAAATATGTACCAGTGTTTAAATGAATGGAGTCAGAAACATCACTTGATTACAAATATTTCAAAGGTAAATTCTTATTCTTCTCCCCTGCATCAATATAATTGTGGAGACTCTTCTTTCTTCTCCATGAATTTGGTGTTAATTTTGCATTGAAATCTGTGTCTTTTCTGCTCATAAACAGCAGAATTAAAGTTAATGATACTACTTACAAAGCTAATAATTCCTAGTTCTTCTTGCAGTTAGAAATAAATTAATATTAAATTATTACTTATATGAAATACA
>WAAE01007739.1:0-37732 GCA_013400495.1 Nicator chloris
TTTCGTGTCCTACAACAACAGAGGTAAGCCTCACAGGCTAAGATTTCCCCAATTCAGAAGAGGCTCCTGGAGGAACCAGTTCTATGCAGTCCTGCAAGCACTCTCAAAGGTCTACTACTCAGTGACCCTTCTTTTGTCTGAAGAGACCTGGAAATTGCTATTTTGCAGTTGTCTGTCAACAGTTTTCTGTTTCAGCCAGAAGGCATCATGCCAGAGTGACAATAGACTTTGTCTATTTGAAGTCTTCTTCTTTTGTCTTCTTTGAAGTCAGTGGCAGCACTGTCTGCCTAAGGATTGCAAGATTTTGCATTCCCAAAGTCTGTGAGCATTACTGAGTTTTAACTGTCTTTATTGTATTAGATCAAAACTCTGATCAAATGTAAAGTGCCAGAAAATATCAGATATGCTTTCTACATACTATAGAATACTCCTGGTTGACATGTAAAAGTTAGGTCTTACCTCTTTCTGTTCTCATGGCAATGCTTTTACCCCAGAGCTGAATGTAAGCATAGCTGACATCAGTATGCATCCTCTTCTGTATTAATGTAACAGAATAATGACAATGGTTTTAGTTAGTGATTTTCACTTGGTACTTAGTAATGCTGAGAGACTAAAATAACAGAAATTTGTTAACAAATGCCTTTCTGCAAAATGTCAGACATGATTCTTCCCATCTCATTTTGCTGGGAAGAATACCAACTTTTTCCAAGGCATTTGTATTCTATGTGTGTTGCTCTGTGGCTTAATATTGTTTGGCTTAATTTGAATGTGTGAGCCCTGAAGATGTAGGAAACAGAAAAAAGGCTATTTTGCCTTCAACCTTCTTTCTTTTTAGTATATGAAGCAGGACATCTAATTGTTTCTTGAATGACCTCCAAGGTCTTTGTGGAATGAGATTGTTGTCTTCTGTGTACAGAAGAGCATCCACACTCTATTCATTTATTGTAACTTAATTATAGGATGCATGTAATAATTTGGAGACAGTCAATGAATTTGCTTCTCATGCAAGTCATCACGGGACTCCAGGAAATAGAGGCACATGTTCATCTATTGTAAAATACTCAGATTAATTATTTCATCTGATATCTGTACTTGTAAACTGCCAGCTGAAGCCGAGGATGACAATGAGCCACGGATGACATATGTTAGGTATGGTCTATCACTCTACTGAAGGCATTTGGATACTAGGTGAGTGGAAGCACTGTAGAATGGTTAGAATTAAAGCCCATTTTATGCTAGCCAGTTATTGTGTTCCCCTTTTCCATACTACGTCAAACCATTTTTTGAAGATGAATTTGGTCACAAATGGCAATATATATGCTACAGTATTTCTCCACAGTTCCTCCCTGTAACTGTAGTTTAGTGAGATTAAAGAGATATGTTTGTGTCTTTAGAGTAGTTTAATTTAGTTTCATAACCATGTATTCTCTCACTTGTTATTTTCCATAAAAAGCATGATTGGCTCCACATTTGTCTGAACTATTAGTAATGTAATCTTCTGCTCCGCTAGAAGCAGTCAGGAATGTGTCACTGCTTTCAACAGGTGCTGTCTTGCCTTCATGCAAAATGGCTGTTACGGAGCAGTGAGTGGTCTGCCGAAGAGCCCTTTTGCTTCCAAGTATTTGTAGTGCTCGAAGGTTGGGCTTGTTGTTAGTTTTTAACAGTTGTTTTATTTGTGAATTATGCGAGAGCTGTACATGGTTTATATATTATTTAGTCTGCAAAGAGTATTAAATTTAAGTATCTCTTTAGTGTCTCTTTAAATGCAATTTGATTACTTTTTAAAACTCAAAGTAATATTTAATAACTGTTAGTTTTCTTTTAGAGAGTTCTTACCAAGGAAACAGGAGTTCTTACAGCTACATGGATAATTAACTTGAAGCTTGTCTGTCTCTTGGGGGACATCAGATATGTAAATGAGGAACTTAAGTCTGAACAAGACATGCCAGGGAATCACTAAAAGTTTTATTACACTGAAGCATTGGTATTAAAATCCTAAACGTTATAATATACTATTATAAACCACTGCATTTTAAAGAGCAAATATGCGTGGGGATTTTATTAAAATTTGCAATGTGAAATCACAGCAGTATGTAGATCTCAGTTTTTTAGGAGATTCAGTGAAATTTTGAAACCTTCAGAAGAAAGCATGGACTGTTACGGAAAAAAATTATATATTATAATAATACTTTCAGTATCAAAATTTTAAAGAAATAAATGTGTATAACAAGCAATGTTCCCTCTCCCCAATTCCCGAACTGAAGCTGATTGTACTTCAATCTACCACATAGTATGTAATGCCATACTGAGAGTTATCCAGGTAAGGAAACTTTCTACACTATTGCACTGCTGAGAACAAAACTAAGGCTAATGTTAATCAGAAGAATGTTTTTATGCCTTTTCAAAAATTTCTTAGTTATTACTAAACCACTTAAACAGGCATCCAACCAAAGCATAAGGAACTTCACTGATAAAACTTTTGCAAAAAATCACTTTTCCCTAAAATCTGTAAGTGTTCCTATTAATGTCATCAGAGTCAATCTCAGCGGCTAAGTAAGTGGATATAAAGATCACCTGGCCTTCCAGCTCTTGAGGGATGGCCTCTTTTTGGACTAAAGATACAACTGGCATAGAGAACTACGACTGATACTACAAATCCTCTCTGGAAATAGAGAGCATCCACTTTAAATTACTTGAATGTAATGTCTCTTGTGTATGCTACTCATAAAAAACACACACTCCAGATCTTAGGTAGATTCTTGCATACCAGTAAGTTATTTTCTTTTTGGTGACCTGCTTATAATATGTGTCTGCAGTGCACGTGTGCAATGCAAGCATAGAAATGATATTATTTTTTTAGCAGGGCTTAGTGATAGTCTGCAACTCTTATTAGAACTAAACCCAATGCAGGAGGGAAGCAAATGTTCTAGTAGAGAAGTCGTCACTCCGATCTACTGATCAAACACCACTGTTTAAATCAGCAATGGATGAATGATTCAAAACCAAATCAAATGAAATGGAAATAAAAATAAAAAGCTTCCCGGTTTTTATGTATTGTATTTGTTTTCATCTCATCGTATTTTCCTATCAGATATTACCTGCATTCAGATCAAAGTGACCATGGCTGCTTTTTGCAGACATCTTGATATTGTAGTTCAATCTATCTCTACTCCAAATGCAGGTTTAAATTTTCTTAAATTTTGCTTAATGTGCTATTTTTCACATTTTTTCCAATTTTATTATTTTTTTCCTGTTTGTTGTTATTTATTCCAACTAATGGGGTTCAATAAGATATAAGACGTTAATTTCATGTCCTAGAGATCTGTTAGGAGCTCTTCATGTTCAACTCCATTTAAATTCAGTGGGAAGAAAGAAATTATGACATGTTTGACTCTTCTAGTTTGGACTGAGATTTGGATGAGATTTGCAGTAAAGAGCATTTTTCTGATTTGAGGATAAAGTGTCACTTTCTGATGAGTTCTCTAGCAATTTTATTCTAGAATTCTTCTGGAAACATTAGGTCCATTTGCGGAAATCATGTGCAATGAGTTTCAGAACCCTTGAAGTAAAACCTGCAGTGGTAGCTTATAAATTGTTTCTAATATTGGTAAATTCCAAGCATGATCTGTATAAAATGTGCACAAATTTCTTTGCAGGTTGTGTAAATTTTGCTGGTGGAAATCAAGAAAGAAAGAAAAACTATTTGTTGCACGAAAATATACATACTAAAAATAGATTGGTATACAGTTGAAATGCAAGATGCAAGAGTCGTCACGTGTATCATTGATTTAATCTTATATTCAATTACTTTACACCAACTTTCTCCAAACATGAAGAAGATTGTAGCAATTAAAATAGAAATGAACCCAAGCAACCTAATTATTTTTATGCATCTTGTTTTTAAAGCTGTCAATGAAAAATATTAATAAAGTAAAATGTTGACTACATGAATATTAATAATATACTAAGAAAAATCAAGTGTAGGGCTATACATTAATTTTATGCTTACTGTTACTTTGTAAAATATATTTATGATATGTATTTTAATCACTTAAGCTGTTCTAATGTAGTGTGACTTAACTGAATATGTTCTTTAAATTTGGTTTTAAAGCTTGTTATTTTTCTTTTTTCTTGTGAGAACACACTACCTTTGATTTAATTTTTTTGACACCGTGCCCACTGCACAGTAGACAAAATAAAGTGTAATTGTAGTTTTGTCCTTAACAGCACAGGACAAATAAATGTCAAAATCAAATGGTGGTGTCCCCCAAGGGAAAATATACTTCAGTTATGAAATATTCTTCCTCAGCTCCCATTACTATTCCCATGAACACCTAGGTGAAGCTGCCTCAGGACCTAATCAGATACTGATCATTTGCATACAATAAAAAATCATGCAAAAGGTTTTAGCCCACTCTGAGGAACAGTGCATAATATATCTTTAAAGGATTCTGTCTTAAAAACTGGTGCTGCTGTGGCTCTGGATGAATGGTTTGAATGGGGCAGGCCTGGTGAGAAATGAAAATCTGCCTATATTGTTGGTGTCTTGTCAGCCTAGCACTGCATTTAATAAATCTGTTTGGAAGTGGCGTGGTGCTGTTTTTTGATATATATCTTAAAAAGGCAGTGGTATTGATAAAATTTCAGACTGTCTCGGGAACAATAATAATAAAATTAAATATAAAAAAGTCATTAAGGCAGTTTGAAAACGAGATGGTTTTAGGGAACAGGCTCTCCTTAGGCTTTATTAGCACTCAATTATATTATTACACACAGCACGAGAAACCTATCACTGTTTGTTTATAAATATATTGTGATATCCTTTGTAATATAAAATCTTGAACAGCTTGAAATTGTGAATTGTCCTCAGCTACTGTTATATTCAAGAGACTTGATAATTCCTGAAGTTGAATTAAATCTTTTAAGATTATCCCAAAACTGGTGGTGTGATAGCTAACAAGTTTGGATTTCAGTTCACTTTTACTTTTATTAGGAAAATAAATGTTGAGAAGGGTTGTGCACCAAATAAAAACCTAATGTATAGACATAGACAGGCTTGTAGACAGATAGACAAATGCTTTCATGTCATAACAAATTTTAGATAATTTTCTTATAAGAATACAGGCTGACAGGGAGAGTAAGGAAAACTCTGAAGTGGTGGAGCTATGTTTTTCTCTTTGTCAACTAAACAATTATTTACTTTCAAGCAGTATTGTTTTGAAATTTAATTTGGATTTCTGCAGAAATAGACACAAATTTAAAAAAGATATTTCAAATTATTTCAAAATATTACAACATATTCCTTGTATTGATACTTAGAGAGAAATTTGAAAGCTCTTTTTTTCTGCCTTAGTTTTCATTGAGTTTCTTGAGTTTTTGAAAATTATTTTAATATTTTAAATGCTATCATTTTCCTGGGACACGTAATTTGTTTTCTGGCCAGATCTAATTCTGAAATTAAGTAATTCTTAAAATTGCATCTGCCTGCACATTTTACCCTTGAGAATTTTTTGTGTGAATGGTTTGAGTAGATAGAGTCTGAGTAAATATTCTGGAGAAGAGGTTAATTCTCCTCCCGCAAAACCACAAGCTGTGTGTGGTGGGGCCTCTGGAAAGGATGAGATGGGAGCATGATGTACTGAGAGGAAGAAGTGAGTCTATAATCTTTCAGCTCTTCTGGGAATTTAATTGTACTCCCTCTCCCTTTCTTGTTCCCCTGTGCTGTCTCCAGGTGAGCAGATAATATGTGCTTACTGAGGAGGCTGCTGAGGAGCTCTTCTGAGAGACAGCTAAACCAGACAGTCCAACTCCTGTCAAGCATTTTGCATTTTGTTTATACATTTGCTCTTCATTCTTCCCCCCTCTGCTCCCAAGCTGTATTTATCTAAAATACAGATACAGAAACATACAGATGATTGGATCTAATAAAGTTTTACCATGGTTTCTCCTACCTGACAGGGACCCCTTTTAGTACTATTTGAGCGGAAAGCCTCATCTCCCTCCCTTGCCACTCACTGTACTGACAGGACGCCAGTGCATCTGGCAGCCACAGAAAAAGACAGAGAGAAAGTTGTGAGAAGAAAAGAGGTGGGAGAAGGTCCAGCAACCCTAGTTTTCTGATCCCCAGGTATCTCCTGTGTAAGTGTAAAGACTATCATAGGTATAGTTATGTCTCAGCAGATGACAGTGCAGGAAATGAGTGAAAGAAGATACGGAAGCAGGGGTAAATTGTTTGTTAAATGAACGAAGAGGGCATGCACAGAACAATCATGTGCCTTAGTGTTTCAGGGTGCCTGGCCATGTCCAGTCATGTTGTAGCAAGACAGGAAACATCTGCATTCAGTTTCACCCTCTAGTTTTGCCCCAGGAAGATCTAGGTGAGCCAAGTGGTTAGGTGCCCTTCTTAAGGTTCTTCCAGTAATTTCCTAGCCAGGAAAGAACACATGGGAAGAGCTGGCTGATAGCAATACAACAGGCAAGTACAAAGCCCATACAACAACCCTTACTTTCCACTCAGATTTTGGTATAGATACGCACAGTATTACACAACCAAATCAAAGACACACCTACTCCTGTGTTTTAGTGAGTTTAAGAGCAAATTTCCTGATAACCCTCTTTTACTGAGCTTTCATTCTCTTTGTGGGTGTCATGGGTTAACACAGTTTAGTTTTTAGTTAAGGGAGAAACAGTTCCCTGTAACTGTGTAAGGACTTCTTAATTTCCTGTGGAAGGGACAATGACCTACCAAAAGAGAGATTTAGGTACTGACATATTGTTTGACCACTGAGAAAGCTGGATGCGACTTTGGGAATACACATATAAAGTTGAGACTCTGTCCAGGCCAGCTTTTTCCTTTCTGGCTTGCCAGCAGGTAACCCCAGCCGCTGGGGCCGCTCCGTGGAGTGGCCCAGGCCGGCCAGGCCCACTGCTCCCCACCTTTTGTGGGGGGAAAGCTGGCCCTGGCCTGGCCATGCCTGCAGGCCTGATCGGCTGCCGGTGGGGGAGGAGGAGGCCGCGGCTGCTGGCAAGTCTGCTCTGTCGCCGGCCGGGCCGAGGGAGATGTCTGCTGGCCCCTAACACCAGCTGCGGGTCCGGCTGGGCTGGGGCCTACCCTGGTTTTAGACAAAGGGGTGGGCAAGGAGGCATTTATGATCCTGCCTGGTGGATTCCAGACTGCCCACGTGCTCTGATCTCTGATCTCTTGGCCGAGCTTCCCCCCACCCAGCATGGCTTTGAATACCGAGCGGCCACCGCTGCCAGAGATCATGTGACTGTGTGCAGGCCCTAGGAGAGATGTTTAACTTTTTCTTCTCAATGAAGCTTGCAGAACATTTGGCCCTTCTCCAGGGAAAGAAAAAGAGAGTGATCAAATCTTAAAGAGACACAGTATGAAATTGAGGTCAGAGAGAGAGAGAGTAGAGTTCTAGATGAGAGGATTGAGGAACGGACATTTTTGGCTAGACTTCTCTTGTGAAAACCATGGAGAATGGACTATTTCTTGTAATATATGAATGCTGTTTGGGGGGATGGTGGCTCTAGTCAAAAGTTGTGGACTGACATAATTGAGATTTGATGGAGAACTTTGAACAGAAGAAGAGAAAGTAGCATGAAGCTTGTCTCTCCTAGGGAAAAAGGAGATCTCTGTTTCTTAAGATGGAAATGATTTTAGAGAGAAAGTAACATGAAGCCCTTTGCTCCTAGGAAAAAAGGAGATCTCTATTTCAACAGAAATGGAGATGATTTTAGAGATACTAGAAGAGGCATCCTTAAATGGTACTCCAAATACACTGAGACGCTTATTCTGCAGAATTTCTGGGCAGCTGCAGATTTGTAACATGGGAGCCTAGTAGTGATGTATCCATAGGTTCCAAGAGACTCCTGTCACAAAGAACTAAAAGTAAAATTGACTGAAAATTGTAGGTTTTGTCTCTTTATGTTGTTTGTGGGAAAGTAAACACTTAGTGGGGGGAGAAGAACTGTTTTAAAAACTTCATTCTGATTAACAATTTTCCTTCTTTCAGTGTGTGTTAATAAAGTATCTTTGTAACTGCTAAGTTTAGGCCTGTTTTGCTTTCTCCTAATCCTATCTCACAGTAGACACTCAAAGCACTGCAGTGGGGTATCTCAATGATCACAGCTCTCTATTCTTTTGAGATAAACAATACTGGAACTGATGTTCTCCTGTTTACATGATAATAGGCATCCAGGCTCTGGGACCCCATTACAGCCAGCCAGAATAAAAACTCCAAACCACATAGAATTTGATGTTGATTCCGTATATCAGTGGTGTCATTCCACAAATCCACCCTTGCCAAGCTGTGCGCTCCTTCTACAGGTATAGCTGAAATTATCTTTGCTTTGGCATGAACTTATTCATCCTACAGTTTCAGATGCCTGTTTATTGAAAATATGACAGAAATAGCCAATTTCAACCAACACAATTTTTTAAAAAATAGGCTAGATTCAGTGAATGTTCTTAAAAGAAGTGACAATTAAAATCAGATGTTTTCAACTAATTTGCTTATCTAAACTATTTTAGCTTTCTTATTTTGAGATGTAAATTTATGGCTACCATTTTTCCTTATTCTACTATTTCCTAATTTTGTAATTCTTTTAGTTTTTTAAAACGTATATTTTATTTCTTATTTCCTTGTCATGCATTACATAAACAGAAGTATTTCCACAATATTTTTTTTTCTTTTTCCAGTCTTGCATCTCTTCTGCTTCCCACTTTCTTCCTTGTGTATTTGAATGTTCACCTAAACACATAGTGTTAAGTTTTAAAGAGACATAATTAGGTTTTAATATCAACATTGGGGCAGCTTAATAAGAGTAGTGTTGTCACCTTCCCAAGCTCAGTTTTCCATCTGTTTCCAGCCTTAGGCGTTGCATCCATTTACAGCGTGTTAGCAATTGCAGGTTTACTTCACAATTATAAAAAGAAAGAAATAATATTTTTCTTTTCACGGAAAAGATTTTATTCGAAAGTTTAGCATATGGAGAATTTCATTGTAATATATGGGCTACAGATTATATGAAGTAAGTCAATTTAGCCTGCTGCCTTAAAGCTCTACTGGTCCTTTGACACCATTAGAGCACAACCAGTTGTGTAAATCAAAAAATCTGTATTCAGTTGAATCATCATCTGTATTGTATGTTACATGAGAAATGTAAAATTTGATTATGTGCTTTTAAGATCACAATTTTCTTCACTGAAAGGGCAACCAGGCATTGGAAAAAGGTCCTCAGAGGAGTGGTGGAACCACCATCCCTGGAAGTGTTCAAAAAACATCTAGATGTGGCACTTGGGGACACGGTTTAGTGGTGAAGAATGAAGTGTGAGGTTAACAGTTGAACTTGGTGATCTTATAGGTCTTTTCCAACCCTAAAAATTATATGCTGTTATGACTTATTTGGTTGCAGAATGGGATAGATAGATATATAGTTATATAGGTAGATAGGCAGATAGGCAGACAGATAGATGGATGGATGGATGGATAGATAGATAGATAGATAGATTAGATAGATAGATAGATAGATAGATAGATAGATAGATAGATAGATAGATAGATAGATAGATAGATAGATAGATAGATAGATAGATAGATAAAAACCTTGCTCCTGAAAAGGAGAATATTCTGCATATGCATGCCTGTCAACACAGTCTAAAGACTGATGTAAAGTAATTCAACAGGTGCTAAACCATAAAATAGTACAAGAGGCAGGATTACATAACTGATTATATTGTCTTTGATTGTTTTTTCCGATTTGTAACTTACCACAAATTTTCTGATTTTCTTGCTGTTGATCTGGGTGAAGGAAGGTTACATTTGCTGTTGCTGAGAAGATATGTATAACTTGTAGGAAAGTTAAAGCTTGCTTGGAGGAGACACCATGCCTTATCACACTTGGAGGATTTATCTGTATCTCAGCTAGGCAAGCAACAGACAGAGTGCTGAACCTTTCAGCCTTCCATTTTTTGGTCCCGTAGTACTACTGGCTTTTTTTACAATGCAGACAGCATGACTGTGAAAACAGGGTCATCCCTCTGCTGCAGTTCTGGAGGCACAACTGAACTGAGTGGGGACTGTCTTGACTCACAGCAACAGCACATGTATGGGACACAGACTAGTTTCACTATTTGCCCAGCTTCTGCTTACACAGATGCTCCCTCACTGTAGGCTACAAAGTCACATATATAGCCTAGAAAAGATCTAGTGCTGAAGTGAATATACTCAAATCCAAGATTAATTCAGTTCTATGGGGTGAGTTGTCTTTCCTGAAGGGTATTTGTGTGCTACATAATTATTTCCTTTAATTCCATTTTTAATGAGAGGAACATTGGAGGGCAGATTTTCAGATGTTGCAGGTGGTCTTTTTTTCCTCGGCCTCTGTGGACCAGCAACAGCGAAAACTTGCTGAAAACTGTCCCTGATTAACAAGCACATAATCTTGGTTGTGGTGATGCCAACTCTCCGTACTCCTGCTCTGTAGGATTGATTTCAGAGCTAATCCTTGCAGCTGTGTGGGCCAGCAGCCTCACAAGCTCATTAGTTCCAGTGTGGGCAGGGCTGCCCAGCTGTGGAGGGGGGTCAGGACTTTGCCTGCAAGCTTAGTGCTGTTTGCTTGCACTGAGTCACCACTGAGCCCTTCAGTCACGTTCATTATGCTTTGGCAACCAGTATCCTTGTTCCTATCTCCTGTACTTGAGAGGCAAATAAAATCAATCCTGTTTTATTTTGTAATGTTTAGGAAATGTTTCCATAAACAAAGAGTGTGTTGGAAAAACAGGTGCAAGTTGTTTGACTTTATCATGTGCAGGCTCATTTCTCAAAGGTGTTGCTATAATGGTGATGAGTTGACAAAGGCAAATTTATTGAAAGTTTCACATATAAATTCTAGGTCAGTTCTTTTCTTGAGTAGAGATTATGTGGTTCTCTTCCTCCTGAAAAATCCATTTTTTTTTCTGAAAGCTTCCATTGTGCTAGATGAAGTAAAGATTAAAAACACTAGCTGCTTTATTCAAAACATGTTTGACTTAAATTACAATAAATTACTTTGCAGCCAGACATCTGAAAGCCATGTGCTAAATAAACCATACATTATGTTAAAAAATCCCCTGAAGTTGTAGGAATATGAGAGGCAAAGAAGAAGAAGAAGATGATTTTGGCAGCTGTAGTCAATACTTTGAGGCTGAACTGAGCTTTGCTTACATGGTCCTTCTAAGAAGAAAGATGTATGTCTTGAATGTGATTCGAATATATTGCAAATGCAAGCTGATACAGAGGTCATTGCTGTTAGCAGATGTTGCTGCAGAACAAGGCATAAGTTCCAGACAGGGAGGTAGAGCCTGCTTACCGCATACACACATATGTTCTGGTACATTTTAAAATCATTTAACTGCTGAGCTTTAGTGGTTCCTCTGGCAACTCCACAGAAACATGCTGGAAGTAACAAATGACAGAGCCACTGTACCCATCTTGCCCCCGTGAATTCTGTAAAAAGCACTTTGTAGAAATCTGCAAAGGTATAGGGCAAGGCTGCTACTGTTGGAACAATAAGCTGGCATCATCAAATAGAAATGCACTTCTTTTGTTAACTTCCTAGCTGATTATTATTTATATTAATTTAATTAATATGCTTGATATTTGCAACTGTATTATTCATCCAGGAAATAGAAAGCACTCCATCAGCCCAAGTGAAATGATTTTTACCACAGAAAATAATGCTGCAAGGTGGTGCACATGTTTAGAGAAACAGTGTGGCATGAAAAATTATGCACAGAGTACTCTAATTTCTAAAAAGGGTCTAGGTTTTCAAGCACTTTACTTGAACAAGAAGATTTAATTTATTTGTTATTTTATGAAGCATTTTTATGTGTAGAAAAAGCGCTACTTGTTTGCACATGCTGGTTATGTGGCATTCTTACATGATTTCATGCTTTGCTGATGGAAAATTAGACCCTTGTGTATTATAAAAGAATAGAAGATAGCTATAGAATCAGGATGCGATTGCCTCAGGACATTCTGTTGACAGCTAGAAATATATACAGACAAAGCAATGTCACTGGATGCTAATGTGAACTATACAAGTTGATGAGTACTGTAAATCCTTGTAAAAAGAGAAATCTATACCCTTTTATTTTGCAGGTTTTTGCCTTTAAAATTACCACTAATAACACTTATGTAATTGTGTTACGTATAATCATTATTAAGATTTTATAATTATGGACATGATTAAGCACAGTTTTATGTTTTTTATAATATATCATGCTGAGGAAAAAAAAACATTTACTTGTTTACTAAACCTTTGCTTCACATTTAGTTGAAGATGGTATGAATTTAAGGGGGAAATTTGAGTATATAGGGAATGCCAGACTGATCCAGTATTGACTTAGAGAAGCAGTGCTCAGTTTTGAAACTAAAGCAAGATACATCAAATTAGCCCCAGCATTACAGGAGCCTATCTGGCCTTTTGATGTTTTCTACATCATCCCCTATAATAAGCCCAGATGTTCCAAATAGATGAGATCTCGATAAAAAAGAAGGAATTTGTTTCTACTGAGCCTAATTCCATCATTACCAATAGATTGCAATACTGTATCGTTACCGAGGTGTAAATATTTGGTTTGCTGCTTCCATTTTCTGAGAGACTCTCTTAACAAGTCAGCTCAAGTAAAGCTGTTTTGATATTGCCTGCTTCTGTCCATCTTTCTTACTTGTTTCATCTTTAAAAACACAGCAGAGGTGTAAGACTGCAACAACACACTACCTAGGTACAAATCTCTGTCTTCCCCACTTATATTATCATGATAGCACTTTGGACATCAAATATTTATCCTAATTACAATTCTGTTCCAATCTGAATATATTTTATATGTCAGCAACACTGTATCTGAGAGAAGAAAAAAATATTTTGTTCTCAGATACATTGCTGGTTGAGGCAGAATGACTCTGGGCTCTGTCCCTGGGAACAAGTGGGCAACAGCGGGACCTAGCCATATATTTTTCATTTGAACCAGTAACCTGAATGTACTTATATGTTTAATATTTGTTTGTTTAATTGTTCATGAATCTTATATTTGCTTACTAGGTAAGTATTTACTTATTCTAGCCATTTTATCCAACTACCTCTGTTCTATATATGGAAACTGTTGTCTCTACTTACAAGTGCAACACCTGTTAATACTTTGAAGACCTGAAGTTGTCATATGTGTAAATGCCATACCTTGTATCTGGAGGAATCTTTTAAAGCTGGAAGTAGTTTTAATATTAACAGGCCAAATGGCTAGCACTTACATTGTCTTCTTTTCTTGTTAGGAAGCAATTATGGGACTAAAATTTGAAATGCATCAGAAGTCATATTTGTGTTCAGAAAAATAATTAAAGGCCAGCAAAAGTTTCATGAACCTAATTGGTTGGCATAATGTAGAAAAGAGTAGCAAAGTCACTGGAGGATAATAAGCAGGTTCTAGTAGGGCAAGCTTTACAAAGCAAAACTCAGATTTTTCAAAAGCAGAACAAATTTTTATATTCTAAATTCTGTATTTAAAAAGGCTTTCACAAGCATTCCTTGAGGTCCACTATTAATAGTCTCTAAGTAGTTGTTGGACAACAGACAAGAATTATTTTAGGAAAAAAGCCCTTCAAGACAAGGAAAAGGAATAGAAAGATTTTTTTTTTTCCATAAGAAAGACTAGTAATGGTTCATGGATTAATCTGTGGTCCTGTATTATGTAATGTAGTTATTAATAAATTACATTTGAAAATATATTATAAATGAACAGAAGATTACTATAGAATCAGGATGGGATTGCCTCAGGGGTAGAGTAAAGCAAGTAATCAAACTTTTCAGAATATTAGTAAAGCTTGTGAGGAATTTCAAGAGGACCTATTTAAAGTAGGTAATAGGAAACACGATTACAAACAAAACTCAAAAATTATTATTATTATTATTATTATTTCAGAAACCTTGAAAACTTTATGGGCAGTTCAAGGAACTTATCTGCTCAGTGTATGATTGCTGTTAAAAAGGGAATTTAATATTCATATATTAACAGGATGGAGAAAGAATTTAAAACTGTCTTGTGTCAAGATATGAAATGAAGGTATGATTTTGTACAAGATACTGTGCAGGGTCATAGTTGCCCTTGTAGAGATGTGGGGGAAAGCACCGAGGAACAAGAGTGGCATCTTAAAACTGTGCAATGGGAATATAGTGTGTTTTTTTAGGATCAGATAAAAGGAGATGGTAATGTTCTGTTCTTGCCTTTCAAAACAGAAGGATAGCCAAAATTGAAGGGCAGTGAATCCAAATCTTGTAAATAGAAATATATCTTCACATCCAGACTAAGCCAAGGAACTGGTGTTGGGAGGTCACAAGTTTGAGGGAAATCCAGTACACGGTGGAAATGTATCAAATTATCAAATGTATCCAGATAATCCTGAAAGAACGAAAAAGCTCCTGGAACACAGAACCTCACTCATCAGCATAGAATCCAATCTTGGAAAGAACATAAATTCTTCAGATTTTGTACCAAATGTTAGCCATTAGGAATATAGAGGCTGTTTGCCTGGGGGCAGGTGCTCTGCTTTCTGACTGGAGTGGAGTTTCTTGCCCCAGTTTCCGAGGAGGCGTGTAGTGTTGACAAGTGTCAAGGTAGCAGTTGCTACAATAAATGAAGGGAATTTTTGGCAAACTGTTCTGTAGTAAAATGTTTCCTGTGCTCTTGCTAAATCCTTTCTAGTTGACAAGCCTTCTCTGGACTCCTCCGAGTAAGGCTGCCCTGGCTAGCCATTACTAGCCACTTCCAAGCCTACCTACCCCCAGCTGCTCTCGGCTCCAACTGCAGAGGAGGAGGGAAAATCTGGGCAAGTGTAGCCATGGTTACCAGTCCAGGGAATGAACAGATTTTAAATATGCTAATACCCACTGATGCTTTTATACAGAAAGTACTGAAAAATCTTTTGGGCAAATGCATTCTAATAGCCAGCTCTCCCAAGATGGTAGTCTCCCATCCATTGAGAGCTACTTGCATGTACCTCCACTTATGTTGTGTAATGCCAGTATTTTCAACCCTCTATGGAAGGTCCTTATTGCAGATGAGGACTTGAACAAACTGAATATGTAGAAGTGCATTAATAAATAAATTTCACTGGTACTGCATTTATTTTATGTAGTACTTCATTAATACAAACGATGTTTCTTCCCAAATTCCCACCTCCTGATTTTCCTTCTTCATTCCATCCTTTCTGTCCTGTAATTCATCAACACAAGCTTCATGATATGTTATGAATAATTTACTGAGCTGTGGAACCAAGATACTTTATACCATACACAATAGTTCTATATTAAAATACTTATAATCCATAAGTAAAACTCAAATTAGACATTAACACAATTAGGATCGACTTTGCACACATAAGCATCTTATAACCTTTTCTATAGCCTCAAATAAACTGGAAACCCCTAAACAGCATTGTTCCAAATTAGTCTGATTCAGGGATCCCTTACACACTCAGGACTATTTAATTAATGAAGAATTAATATAAAATGTGGAGTAAGAGTTTGGAAGCAAAATTTTCTTTTCTGAATACAGTTGTATTAACATAGGGCAGTATCTATATGTTAGTACCTCTACTGCTAGAAAATGCTAGGAATGCTTTTAGGAACCATCAGACAGTAATTTTACCAGCCGCAATTTTTAAAGTAACAGCTATAAAGACAAAGCAGCTAAAGTTTACTTCTCCTTTACTGTTTTAACATCTTACTCTTTCCATTTAGTTGTAATGGAGTAGCCACAACTCTCACATTTAACCCATCCTGCTTCCGAAGTTATTTATGAAATCACTTCAAATTTATTATATAAAAAGTGTAATCTGAAAAAAATTGCAAAATTGGCCAAAAATTACTAGCTTAATAATACCTTGTTACCTCTATACTTACTTAACTGTTTTCTGTTATGTCTTTTAAATTAACTTGTAATTGGTATCATTGTTTTTTGAAAGATTAGATTCTTTCTTTGTTAGAAGTCTATAGACCTCTAAGGAAATGGATGAGAAAAACATATTTTGATTTAATTTCCCTTTTTGGGAATAACCTTAATATAATATATGTATATACATATATTTATATAAAATATTTTATACGTAATACTTTTAACATACCATTCTGCATTAAGAAACAAATTTCTTGTTGGAAGACAAACTAGCAAAATTTCAGAGAAGAAAAATGAAAATATTGTACCAATATATGATTAAAACATAAAGCAAAATGGTAGAGTTCAAATAGTTGTTGGAAGAAGCAAAATTTTATGCATCTTTGTGTAGTGAGAGCAGTGTGTCAAACCAAATCTTGGAAGATAGAAGGCTAGTGAAATTTTTCCTTTTCATCCAGGATACTGACAGTATTCCTATCCCTGCCTCTTAAATCTGGAAGATGTGGTGATAACGACCTATTTAAATTAAACAGTTGAATTTGTGACTTGCTCAGGTTAGGTGAAAAGTGTTACCTATATTCATAAATGGCCCAGGGCCAAATTCAACCCATACATATGCCCCTTTCCAGACCACTGAATGCCTCTAAAATCAGAACATGGCCATCACACTTGATAAATCGTAAATGGATGCAAACCTTCATATTTCTGTGTTCAGTTATGCATTCTTAAACCACAAAATGAGCCGAGTACTGGACAGAGCATACACCCCTGGAGCCACACAGAAGACATATGGCATAATCCAAGGCAGGTGTTTGTAAATCCAAAAGATCACATTAGACCCCTTAGGCTACAATCTGAATGACAGCAGTGGGATTTTGTAGTTTATCTAGGACCCTAAATTAAGTTGTCACCCTTAATTTGTGGGATAACATCTACCAGGGGCAAAAACAAGTTAGAAACTTTTTCTTCTTTTACAGATTCAAGTATTCCAGTTGCTGAATTCTCTTACCTGTATGCATTTAAATCATCATTTAACTGCAAGTTAAGATTTCATTGTCTTTTTTTTTTTTAATTTGTTTCTAAGAATAGAAATAGGTGTCCCGTGAACAGTCAATGACTATGAGATTGTCCAGATTGTCTGGGACATGCAGTCATTCTTTTCCAGCTGGATCAGTTGAACACATTCTGAATTATGGAAACTCCCTTTGATTGATGAGTTCGGATCAGCTTTGGCAGATGCACATCAAAAAGGAGTAGATGAATACATATAAACCATTGAGCTTAGCAGAAAATACTGCTCAACACTGTAAACTGCCAACTTTATCATCTTTAAGTAAAAAATACAGTTTTTCTTCCCAACAAAGACTTTTTATAAAAGCAATAAGGTAACTGCATGAAGTGTGCTTATCATGATATAATCACACCCCAGGGGGAATGAGAGGTGCTCGGCTGCACCTCATGCTTTGTAATGACCCAGGGGTGTGATTATCTTATGATAACCACACTCCCTGTCATGCCTTATTGCTTATATATTCCACATGTCATAATGAATCCTGAAGCACTTTCTAGGCCTCGTAGCAAAGGCAATGACTTTGAAGTATAGGAAGCAGTCAGATTTTCTAGGTACATACAGATTAATATTGTATACATTAGGAGGAATTATGAATGACTACTTATCTGTACTAGCCAGGCCATAGTTTTTTAACTGTTTCTAGGCTCTGTAGGTTTCATGTGGTATTTTATGAGAATGTGCCTAAATTGTTCTCTGGAAGTGCAGCACAAGAAGTATGAAAGCTTGACCACCATCCTTCAGGACTGTGGGGAAAGACAGCAGCAGTGACATTGCCACCTTTGCACTTTCCTGTTGGGATAATTCTATAAAGTCATATAGAACTATAATAACCTGATTTTACCACAAAAATCTTCGTATGTTTATGAGCTACTTAATTGACTATTGAAGTAACTGAGTAAAAAAATCTGAACTTTGACATGCAAAATTTCTTCAGAGGAAGGAAAAGAGCTTGAGAGACCTGTATTTACAATGCTGACTGAATATCTCATCAATTTCTCTTTTACGGAAGCAATATGAAGTAGTTGTGGGTTATTTGGAAACATTATTTAAAAATAATCTGCACTTCAACAATAAAAATAGTAATAAATCCTAATGAAAATGATTGGGGTTAATAACAGGTCCATAAGGAACTGGGAGATCAAGGGGCTTCTGAATTCACAATTAAGGGCTGACATAAAAGACAACAGGATAATAAACTAAGCAATTATCTTTGATATACCTTATGGTATAATAGCACCACAGGGTGAATCTGTACCTCAGGGAGTGGGATTCTCAGTAACTTTGCAACCTTGTTAATCTGATGTATGTAGCAGTCAACGTTTAAATACTACTCCACTTGTCAGGAAAATCTACAGTCCTGTTTTCTTGCTGTCATCATAAATGGGTTGATAAAGATGATGGCCTATCATTACGGCCATTGATTCATTGCAAGCGTCAGCTCTGAGATCAGCTAAGTTAACTGCAGGCCACCACAAGTAACTCTGTGTGTCTAAAATAAAGCTTATTCAGTTCTATAGTGTGCAAATGGAGTATTACTGATTACCATAAAGGTCAGACATGCACATTTTAACTGGTGGTAATGAGTAGTTTTAAAGATGTTTGAGTCTTTTCTTAATCTTGCCATGTCACAAGCCTTCTATTGTTATGCACCAAAGAATGTGCCTTTAATTGAACCATTTGCCCTATTTTATCTTGATCATAGAATGGGTTGTGTGATGTTAGTGCTGATAAACGCCTACCACATGTCCTAATAATTACTAGCCTTCAGTATATTGCACAGTGAAGTAACACGAAGTTTGTCTGTTAAACAAAAGGCTCCAAAATGTTGAAAGCAATATTGAAATAGCTTGGTGTACTGTACCAAACTGCTCTAAATGTGAGCTCTCTGAAAGTGGAGTAAAAAATAAATAACTTTCAATTCTGATTAATAAAAATACAGTTTCTCAGTTTCACATGTAACAGTTCTGAGCAATTGGTTCCTCTTATATCTCATAAGGAAGAGCTGTGTTAAAAAATGGTGAGGTTAAATAGTTCAGAATGGTGATAACTACAAATATTAAAACAGTTGCATATAATACCATTTGTGTGTGCGTGCATGTGTGTATTTCAAAAAAAAATGAGAAGAAATCTACTACTTCTTGAAGTCTGAGTGTGACAAAGTCATTACCACTGCAAATTTAACCTCCACCCCCTTAATCTTTCAAGGTTATATGTTTAATATAGAGTTATTTATAATATCCTGAAATAATACCTTTCCAATTCCCTTCTCTCCCTATCACATAAAAAACCAAACAATGTTGTCAGTGGCTCCACAGAGGTGAAAACTTTCACAAGATAATGTAAATTACAAGATCAGTATAGTGTGCTAGTGTAACATTTTTGAGTTGTTCAGTTTCAAATATCAATGAAATCCTTGACAAAGAAGAGAATTCCCCTGTCTTTTCATTTTTTTATTTTAAAAACATTCCAAAATATTGATGTTACCACCATAGGGGTTATCTAAATTTTTTTTATCATTATTCTCAGCAGTTTCTTCTTTCTCTTTTTCTTTTTTTTTTCCAGAGAGGGATCTTATATTTGGCAAATTTTACTTTTCTTTAACTCCTTGTAAGTCTTTTGTAGCATTCCAGTCAAACAACAGGCAAAAATGCAAACCTAAGTGGAACAAATGAAACTTTTCTGAATTCTTTCACAAGCAAAAATTCTCTAAGATGAAACTGTCTGGGTTCATATACCTCTACCTGATATATAAATGTCCTGAAACCAAATAAGAAAAAAGGAAAAATGGGTTGACTTGTTTTTTGTTGGATTGCGGTTTTTATGCATATCAAAGTCAAATGAACAGCAAATTGAGAAGAATTCACTTATGGTTAGAAATGCAGCGATACTCATAACTACATAATTGTGTAAATCTGTCCTTATTTATGTGAACTTCTTGTAAGATTTACTTCAGGGTATAACCTGTGAAGTGTTAATGATCTTACACTTGCAGTCCTGACTGTCATATCAAATTATAGTACTGTTGGGTTTATTTTTCAAGTAGTTGCAACATGGATTAAACTTTGTTATATCTACTACTAAGCAATTAATTAAATGGGTTAGAATCATTGCTGATTATTAAAATTAGTAATATCATATCAGTGGCTGAAGTATATGATTGTCCTGCCAATACATAATTAGATGCTTTTTAGTATCATCATGCATAAAAAGAGATTTTTCATTAAGTTATACTGTGATTCAAATAATTTTTTGTTATGCTAATTTAACAAAAAATCTGTATACTAAAATCAGTAATAAATATAAAAAGCTATCAGCTATTTATCTTCCTCAAGAAAGAAGAATTTTTCAGATATTTTTGCTTGTGAAAATGTATGCTTTCATATGCCCTTAACATGTGTGGCAATGGTAAAAATGACAGATTTTTAATCCATATTATTAAAGTTTCTGATTCTGATTCTATTCTTATAGAATATTTCTGTTCCATGTCTGTGGTATAGGTGTTACCAATGTATCCAAGTAAGAGAAGTATCAGCCTTTCTTTATGACACGTCAGTACAGGTAGAAAATTATTAATTGGGTTATTTATGACTCTTGAACTGTAAGATGGTACTGATGTGGTTTTTTTTTTGGTTTTTTGGGGTTTTTTTTAAGATTGATTGTGCAGCAGGAAAAGTTTCCACAGAAAGCATATTTTCTTAGGGCAGGAATAGCAATCTCACTTATTGAAACCGTGTTGTGGTTTGACACAGGCCCAACGCCAGGATCCCATGAGTGTCACTCGCTCACCCTGCCCTGCCACAGCTGGGCAGGGGAGAGAAAAAAAAATTAACGAAGGGTTCATGAGTCAAGGACCGAGAGAAAACACTCCAAGGGCAAAACCGGTTCAACTTAGAGTTGCAAAGTGACTGTATTACTACCAGAATCAGAGGAGGAAAATGAGAAGAGGCCCTTAAAAACCCCAGCCCCTCCCTCCTTCCTAGTGACAGCGAAGGAAAACAGGGGGTGGGGGTTCCGTCAGTGCATCACCTGAGGTGTTCTTCCGCTGCTCCAGCCCTGGCTGGAGTCCTTCCCCTGTGAGGCCGTGGGGTCCCTCCCACAGGACACAGTTCTCTATGAACTTCTCTAGCCTGGGTCCACTCTCACAAACAGCAGTCCTGACAAAACTGCTGCAACGTGAGTCCCTCCCACAGGCACAGAGCTCTCCCAAAACTGCTGCGGCGTGGGTCTCTCTTCCCACGGGGTGCAGACGTCCAAGGACAGGCTGCTCCAGCCTGGAAGCCTGGGTCTCCCACAGGATCACAGCCTCCTCCAGGCATCCACCCCCTCCGGCATGGGCACCTCCCCCAAGGGCTGCAGGTGGATCTCTGCATCCCCCGTGGATCCCCAGGGGCTGTGGGTGGATCTCTGCATTCCCCGTGGATCCCCACCGGCTGTGGGTGGATCTCTGCATTTCCCGTGGATCCCCACAGGCTGCGGGTGGATCTCTGCATTTCCCGTGGATCCCCAGGTGCTGTGGGTGCATCTCTGCATCCCCCGTGGATCCCTGCAGGCTGTAGAGGCACAGCTGCTTCACCACGGTCTTACCACGGCCTGCAGAGGAATCTCAGCTCTGGCACCTGGAGCACCTCCTGCCCCTCCTTCTCCAGTGACTGTGGTGTCTCCGTGTTGTTTCCCTCACATGTTCTCAACTCCTCCTCTTCTCTGACTAGAAAAAACTGTGTATCTTTTGATTTTCTTCTTAAATATGCTGTCACAGAGGCATTACCAGCATCTCTGGCCCTGCAAAGCCTCTTCCTTTACTGCTTAAGTTGATTTTAAGACCTCTTAGAAGACCTGACAGTGAAGGTATAATAGAGGTTGGTGACTGCTATGCAGAGGCATTTTAATGCTTTTTAGATATTCTAATTAAAATTTATCTGTATCTTTTATATGCCACTATTTATTGTTCAAACATACAGGCACTCAGGATGTATCAGCATCCCATTATTCAGGAAGGACAAAAGAACAAATAAAAAAAAGATTTATTCTTCTTTACCTCAAGTCGTAGTACCTATATGCTCATGTAGCCAACTAACTTGGAATTTATTCCCACCAAGGACCCATGTGTGTATATATGTATATACTGATTGGCAGCTGACCTTTGGATAAGAACTTTTGTGAAACTTAGATGACAGTGGGAAGGGAGTTTCTGGTTGCCTGTGTGTGTACTCATATTGCCCCAAGTGAATGAGTGTCCACAGAGAAGGAAGACGGTTATTAATGATGATAGGAAACTCTTCCTTAGTTCTAATAGTTCTAATTAATCACCATTTTATTTTCTGTAAAATCAGAAATTAAAATGGTGGATAGCTGCCTTTTTACATTTTTTTGAAAACTCTTATAGTGTATGCCCATAGCTGAAAATGAAATGCCTCTCTGCATGATGCTTGGATCTCTTTTGCAAGACAACTTTAAAAAGAGGAATTACTATGAAATTATATGTAAGAGGTGCTCAAGCCTTCTGCTGCCACAGCGTAGGCAGGAGGTGCCATAAATATGAGCTTTTATTAAGGATAGCGGAAAGTCTATCCCATGAGGATGGTATCCTATTGAATACATGGGATCTGTTTAGATATTTGATGTTGCAGGTATAGAGATTAGGTTTAATAGAAGTACGTGTGTAGAGATTAATGTCCCTAAAGTAGAAAGCTTACTTTTTTTATTGATTTCTGGAGACACCTAGAAGAGAAAGAAACAAACAGTTACAGTCTAAGACTGACTGTGATTTTGCAGTGCAGCTGGTCACAGTTCTTTGGGCTGAGCTGACCCATAGCACAGAAGAAGAGCTAAAACCTTGTGCTTCTCACAGAGTGTGTGTAAGGGACCCAGAAAGCCATGGGTAGAGAGGTCATGTTGAGTCTGCAACTCTAATCCACACAGCTTGTATACTGACAATGAAATTATTGTTGCAATTCCTATAGGAACCCTGGAATGAGTTTTCTTTTGTGTGTATGTGGAAGTACACTTCCAGCATCCTTCTGCTTCAGGTACTGATTTGTGAACACTGGGCACAGGTAATGTGCTCTTACAACAGCTCACAGAATCTGCCAAGTTTCATTGCACAATGTTTTTAATTCTTTTGATGTCTTTTAATGGTACAATGACAATTATTGCTGGTTAAAAGTAAATGTGTTCTTTACCATTCTCTTTTAACCACATTTTAAATAATTATTTTAATATATTTTGTTAAATGTGGTGAGATCTAAGTCTATGGTGTTAAAAATATTTTACCGCTCTTTGTGCTTGAGGCATTTCTAGCAAGCTAAAAGATCTTTACAGGCATTGACAAGTGGTACTGTGTCTGTGGAGAAATGATTTAGAATAAAGAAAATATATTTTTAATATACAATAATAAACAAAGATTTTTGCTGTGAATTAATAGAATTAATATTTAATAAAATCCCTGACTTATTTTGTTTATGCAGCTTCTGTCTCTGTCAGTTTTGTCCATTGCTCAGTGCTATTGCCAAAGAGCATAAAAGTGATTTTTTTTCTTAGAAACCCTGCAATTGATCAAAGTGCACATCTTTTACAAACCTCTCAAAATTCATAATACTGGTGGTAAGATGTGGCGCATGGGTTTTTTTAAAGCCAATTTTCATTTTAATGTTTTATCAGTCCTTTTGTGTCACTGTACAAAATGATACAGGGTGTCTGACATCAAAATCAGCAATACAGATTGCCTTTAAAAATAAAGAATGTGTTGCCTCTGTCTGAGACCTAGTTATGTCTCATATATAACAGAAGGCACCTTTTGTTCTTTAGTTAATTAGCTCATTATACTGTAGGTACATAATTCTTTAAGCAAATTCATTTGAACAGGAATCAGAAAAAAGTTATGGATGATAAATTCAGGCAGTGCAAAAATGTTAAAGATGTTGACTTTCCATGAAAAATGCATGTGGTAGCATGAAAGAATTTAAGCTTGTGGAACAAATGCTCCTGTAATGTTTTAATTCCTATCAGCAGAAAGACTTTCTATTGTTTGTAAATAAAAAGGAAATATTTCACTGTGGCACTTCCATCTGTTACCTTAACAATAAGTGAAGTCATGCAGTTAATCACAGCATTTTGTAAAAAAGGAATTAAACTCGAAGCTCTGCTCTTATATCCCTATGCAGTTATAAAACACTTACCCACCAAGAACAACTGGTTCTGACTGTTAGTGTTGTGTTTTAATTCCAGTATGGGCTAGTTCAGAACTCACAGACATGGGTTTCCTACTGAGTGCTGAGATCTGCTGCCAGGAATGGCTTCTGTCCAAGGAAATGTGCTACCTTTTCAAGATAAATGTTCCTGGGTGAAAGAACGACGGGACTGCAGAATATATTTTCTCACAACATATTTATTGAAATTTAGTCTTCCAAGTATTTAATTTAAATGTGCTATCAAACATAAAAATAAAGGGAAACAAAAAATCTTGAAGCTAGCTGCATGGCTCAGGCTTCTAATCCTTTCTAGTACTCGTGGTTTGCTCTTCTGAGGGTTGTGATTCCTGTCGACATGGGGCTCTCAAAGCTGGCAGTCAGGCTATCAGTACCAGCACTGCCAGGCAAATTTTCATTTAGGCTGCTAAATAAAAGCTGCTTTTACAAATTTCAACTTTGGCTGCCTTTTTTTTTTTTTTTTTAATTAAAGACATTGGTCTTCCCTAGGGAAGGGAACCTGGGGTAATAGTGGCACAGACTGGGAAGTCTAAGGTCATTGTATTTATCTGTGCAGCTCACCTTGAACTAGACAATATGCTATTTTGGAAACCTTATCGCTCTGGGGATTTTTTGCTGGTGAGTATACTCGGTCATCTGGTCTAAGCATCCCTAGTGGTGATGTAGAGACAGTAAAGTGTTATATTCATTATAGAGAATTCCTGAGGAAATCTGAAAAAACTGTTCAAAGGCAAACAGCAGTTTAAAGAATGTCAGTGACACTTCATATTGCTTCTCAGAGTGGGAATTGCTGCAGTGAAAACATACCCTAGATGAAGCTTACCTTGCTTTAAGTGAGGGAAATTGCTTCTGCTAAAAACCAAAAAAGTTACATGCAGACTATGCAATCTTTACCTTATGACACAATACACATAGATTTGGGAAAGGTTGTGGTTTTTAAAATATGCATATAATTGACTCTGCAACCACCTTATGTTTGAAATCTCTGTTTTCACAAAGAAATTAAAGGTACCTGAACTAGGGACAAATATTTTAGCAAATGAAAGATAGGCAAAGGCTTTTTTTGCTCCTATGCCTGAGATGCACTCCTATTCCAGCCCTAAAATGGAAGCACCCTCTGCTGGCTCCTATGGTACATGATTTTATATCTTTACACTGTGGTGCCTACAAGGTGCTCGTCAAATTGCTCTGACTTAGGTTTCTGCTGATGTTTCTGATCTGCAGAGTTCAGTTTGCTTCTCCAAAAAGTACCCATATGGCTAATTGCACAGGAGTTCCTTCTCTTTCTAGTGCTTTATGGTAATGATTCTACTGTTAAGTCATGATCAAAGACTAGATGAATTATCTTTAAATTACTCTTGGTGTTTCATGTGAACAGATAGAGCAACTTATACTCACATTCCTTCCTGAAAGGTGTTGATTTTTAAAACATTTTACCTTGAGCAGAATTACAGGGAGGCATTTGAAAACTTTTCTAAGCATTAAGACCCAACAAATGAGTACGCAAAACCATGTTTTCAACTGATCACAGTTGAGTAGGTTATTTCAGTTTTTGAAGTGAATGAGTTAATTTTTTATGTTGTTTTGTTCATGTTTGCTTGTTTTTCTGCCATAAGTGAAAATACATGACTGTCCATATGCTTCCACCAGGTTTGGCTGTCAGCATTTTATTATTTTCATATTTTCTTCACAGATTTTTTTAAAATAAAGTAAAAACCCCAAGCCAAGGACCCAATCAAGTGACTTTCATATGTATTCCATATGAAGTGCTGCATCAGATTGCACTAGTCATATCAAAGGAAACCAAAAGAATATCTTTGAAAGTATCTTAAAAACAAGTATATTTCAGTCTAAAATATAAAATGGACAGGACAGGGTAACACAAAGGCTGTTCTGTTCTTCTCTAGTTGCTTTTTTTTTGCCAGCAATGACTTTCTCTTGGCGTAGTCCTCTCAAAAAGAGCTGAATTATATGCATGGTGGCATATATTTTCAAATTTTGTCCTAAATGAGGAATTAAAGTGCTTGATCCAGAATGGCATTGGAGCACATGCCTAAGAACTAAATGTGTGCACGGCTATGTGGTCTGATGTACTGAGCTCTTGAGCAGTAGTATTTCTTCAACCTAGTTTCCAAAGAGATTTCATCTGTTCAACATGGCTTTGAATATTTTAGAGAACATTTTTAAATAATGGTAGCAGGGCTTCTTGACTTCCTCCTGCCCATGAATCTATCAAATATATTTGCTGCTGGCAAAAAGGGAAACTTATCTTGGTTTTGCTTTTTTTTAGAGATTAATTTGGAGAACAAAGTGAAAGATGGAGCTCCCCCAGGCTGTCAGCTCTATGACAGCCCAAGGAGTACTGCTGTGGTGAGGGTCTGGGCCGTGGGGCCAGCTGGGGTGAACCAGAGCCTCCTTTTCCATAGCTTTAGATTTTCATGATGGAATTCACTCCCAGGATGGAGAGGAAACATCAGCATCTGCATTTCATCATGGAATGTGGTCAGAATGCCCAGCTGGACCACAGAAATTGAATTTATTGGCATTTATATCTTTCTTCCCATCATGGGGAGTGCTTAGTGCCTAAACTTGACTTAGAGTACCAAAAGATGTTGTGCCTATACAATGTTAACTGGAGAGTGGGTTATAATATTTACTGTCAATTAAAATATTACTTTAACAAATGAGGAATAGTCTTCAGTTCTAAAATATCATCCATCTTAAGATAATGTAAATTATCCCTAGACAAAAAGTGGTAGAGTAGCTGTGAATGTAAGTGAGGGAAAGGTCAGGAAGTTTATGCTATAAGAGGAAGAAGCTTTGCAATTCACAATTCCAGTTAATATGGTAATATAACTTGATCTGAAAAGGTAGAATATATATGCAAAGTCTGATAACACAGTGTTAGCATAAACATTCCAAAACTGAATTTAATGTAGAGAAGTCACCAGTCTGACATAGAGCCAGGTGGAAAAATATTACAGAATTTTAATATTCCATTAAACTTTTTTGTTAAATACGTAGTTTTGAGACAAGTTTTACTATTTTGATGTGTATCAGAATTTTCGAAATCACTATCCTTTTGATTACATGATGAATTTACATCCCTGAAATCTTACCAGTAATACAGTTTCTTCATATGAAGACAAGCATAGGTTGAGCAATGTTCAGAGGCAAGAGGGATGTTTTTAAGACTAGACAACGCATAAAAAAGGGAGACAAAGACAGCAGAGAAGAAACTTTTTTCCTCAGATGTGATAGAAATTTCTTCAAGTGCAATGGATTTAAGAGTTACATCTTTTTGTTTATTGCAGGATAATCTTAAATCTCTTTTCTTGATCCTGCAATCCACTTCACTTTGCAAGGTCCTCCCCTACAACTCCAGGATTTTGTGTTAAACCTCAGTTTGCAGCATCTGAATGTTGAAGAGTTACTATTTTCAATTACATCTAACATCTTGGCACTTCTCTGAGATGATCTTACAGGACTGACCAGCCTGCTTAACTCGGGAAATTTTCGCTAATAGCCCAGCATCCTGATTTTTGTGCGTTCGTAAACATTAGCAGCTTTTCTAGTTTTCTGTTGCCGTTAAGACCTATTTTAGTCACCAAGACCACTCTCTAGAAGAAGAGAATGATTTGAGAATGATGTATGAATATATTAAATCTAGGAATTACAAAACATGCAAGTTCAGGGAATATTTTTTCAGTATATTTTTTCTGGTTCATGGCAGTGTCTTGATGTTACTGTGCCTTGCATGTAAACAGACCTATTTAGGGCATATTTGAGAATGGAGGCTTAGGGACACAAGCTGCATTTGTCATGAAGTGGGTGGTTATCCCATGACATTTTTCCTAGTGAACCACAGTAGAGCACTCAGAGAATACTGAAGTTCTTTTTGTAGAAGTATTTCAGTATCTTTTATAAGACTGTGAATTGTGCTCTCTTCATTAAGTGGTGGAGACAGCAGAAAAATCAAAAAGGGAGTCATGTTGAGTGAATGAATGTTGGAGTAGTCAAATGGATGGTACTGCAGCAGCTACCCTTTTCTTTCTGCAAAACGGTCAAGCCCAAGGGAGGGAGAATTCACAGACTCAGAATTCTTTAAGTATGAAAAAACCTTTAAGATCATCAAGTCCAACTGTTAACCTAGCACTGCTAAGTCCACCACAAAAACATGTCTCTTTCAAAAGTTCAACTTAATTTTTGGAAATAGCACCTAACACTGAGAAAATTTTGTTGCTTCAATCTGTATTCCTTGGAACTCATACACACTCTCCAGTGCTCAAACTATGTCTTCTGGACATAAAGATACCTTTTCTAAAATCTTTATAATGGGAGTACTCTGTATATTTAAGGTGCTTCTGCATTTAAATTATCATATTTGCAAAGGGTATTTTTTCCTCAGGAAAGATTGCAAATGTGTTTAAATGGACTGCAGTTAGTCCTCCAAACAGAAGTATGTTTCCATTTCAAAATTCTACATCTAAAAAAGGTCTGTCCATAGGCAAAAGTGAAATTTAAAAACTCTGAAAAAGATGAAAAATTGAAAGAAAATTCTGCATAAAAATAGGTAAGTTCAGAGAATCAAAAGAAACAAAGCAACGGGCACACATGTATTTCTAGTTTCATGTTCACCACGTGGTGCTTTGGGATACCATGTCTTTGCACAGCAAATATGGGCCATAAGAAATGTATGTGAGGACTAACAGAGCCCGGGCAAATGCCACCTGATGATGCTGTCTGGGACTCTGCTCTGTGGAGCCAGGCAAGAGCAGGACTTGTCGCCCACTATGGAGAGCCTTATACTACAGATCTGGTGTCCAAAGCTCTGCAGAACTTCTACAAACCATCATTATTCTCCTGATACCGTTGATGAAGATTTGGCAGGAAGTTCAGTGCTTCACTGAGGTTCAAACTGTGTACCATTTTAAGAGCAAGAAATAAAACTTCTAAGTCCCAATTTCCATTTTTCTATTCATCCCACTCGATTTTGCTGTCTTACAGCACCACATAAAGGGAAAATGAGCTAATTTCTATTTTTTCTTTCCTACAGTGGTACTACCTCAAAATAACTAAGATGATTTTTCTATAAATTTTTTAAAGTGTGACTATAGATGGAAATAGTAAGATACACAAAACGTTTTTAGATTTTTATTAATGTATACCAGTGTTGTAATAATACTTTCTTGCAGAAATGCTGAGTTACTACACATTACCATAATATTGATTTTTTTTGTACAGACCACCCTACAATTCACAGCATCTCTTTTTTCTTGTCACTGGTGTGGATGTCTCGTGCTTATCTTGAAACTTAAACAGTAAGTGCTACTGCAGCTTCCTTTGTCTGTTATACAAAGGAAATAAACATCCTTTTGTTACCTCTGCTACTGTATCTTGAAAGTGCATTGAAATGGAATTGTAAAGTGTCTGGTTTCTTGAGTTCCTCTTTGGATGAGCATGCTTACATCTGGACTGCATGGTTCTAGTAGCTTTACAGTAGGAAAAAATGTTCATGTTTAACCCCACTAATATCCTAGCCTAGTGTAATATTACCCTCTGTCAGTAAGAGGGTAATAAGAGGGAAATGGGATTCTATATTAATATGCTAGTTTTTAAAAGACAAATTGCTGTATCTACCCTAAATGCTGTGGTGACCAAGTGGAACCCTAAAAGAGTTGGTAAGGCTTGATACCAGAGGGGAACATTTTAGTATTTTATTATTTTGTTTTGCTTTATTTTTAAATTTAATTTAATTCATTTTAATATTACTCTTCTTAGAGAAACCAAGCATTCCTGCAGATATCATGATTTGATAACACTGAACCCAGGGTATGGCCTTTTCCTAGATTGAAGAAGTGAAAGTTTCAGTTCAGCGGTGTGGATTTGAGGACATTTTATTCCCCAGCTGCACCTTCTGATGCCAAAGAATGTCCCAATGCCCTGTGCAAATTTGACAAGCAGAAGACACCAGAAAGAATGAAATTGCATTCAAAAGAGCTTAAAATCTTCATAGGAGGACCTTGTTAACACTACTTCTACACCTTAAGATCTGAAATCATGTGTTTTGATGGAATATAAACTTATGGAAATCATTTGAGAGACGTAAGTGTAGCCTTACTTAAAAAGAGGAGCAGTGCTTTGCAAAATCCCTCAAGAGAGCCTGAGCTTCTTCATAGTAATGAAGAAATGTCAGTGGAAGTTGATGGTGCGTGTGTGCATGTGTATGCATGTTGCAGGGAAGGGGAGAAAGGAAGGAGGCAGCCTCCAGAATTTTTACATTTCAAATGTCTTTTGGAAATCACTTGTGTACTCTAACACATGGTCCCAAACTCTTTCCGTGCTATTAAAAATGGTCTGCATACAAATCAGTCTGCTGTAAAAAATTGCTTTGACAATAGCAGTTTTAAGTGGTTGATGGCTTGAAGTATGCAGGATCTCCCTTGGCTCTTGATCCAGTGTGTAAGGGAGGATGTTTATCTGTTATACATGCATTCCTGTGATGGTAAAATGGAGCATATTCTTCTCTGTTATTTCTCCTCTGGCTTAGTCTCCATGTCTTTTTGAGGCAGATGAAAGTATTGTTCAGTTTATACAGCATTACTATCTGTTAGAAATTGTGTAATGTCTCCTCTGAAAGCTGTAGAAGTTAATTGAAGCATTTCAGAAACTTGAATGGACTTTGAAACACACTCATGTTCCCATCTTCAGTTTACTCACTGGTACATTTCTCCTCCAAAATATAATAACGTACATCACACTGTACAGATGATTTGTCTTTATATGAGCCCTGTTCAGCTATTTAATATCCCATCTGGTAAACCTAAGGCAAAGACTGCTAAGCATATTGGGTTTGTCCATAACTGGAATCTCTGTACCTAGACACAGACCCTTAGCTTTGTCTGTCCTTTGTCTGTTCAGTAAACCAGAGCTGCCTTCTCAAATTTATCACCCCTTCAAAAACAGAACTTTGCTGAAGTATAAAAACATTTAATATCTGGTGACCAAAGTCCTATAGTTTGTATAGAGTAAGGTATGTTTTCTACAAACTAATGAAACCATTTTGGAGTCACAAATACATGCTTCCTAAGATTTTTTTGGTTATTATTTTTTTTGTCAAATAAAGCTTTGAAAAATAAATATACACTAACTGAGAAACTTACATTTTAAATAGGAAAAGAATCTGTGAGAATAACTGTTTGAAATTAGAATTTAATTTTGAGGAGTGAATGCACTAAACCCTCAAAACATTGGACTGATTTTCCAGAGCTTTATTCTGATTTTTCTTGTTCCACAGAGTGCTGTTTGCCTCACGGTGTGAAGCATGCTACCATGCCATGTTGTTTGCCCAGGCACTGAGCAGTTACTTGCATCAGACAGCTGCCGAGAGTCACATATGAGTGATGCTGGCTAACACTGCAGCATAATGTGGCCGCTCCCCTGCTTGCCCTCCCTTACAATTCTCCAGGTGCCTGTTCTCCAGAAGAAAGTTGAAAGTATCGTTAGAGCTTTTGCTATTGTTGCTTTGGCTTTTAGAAAGTTAACTGAAACTTGGAGAGCTGAGTGCCTGTACTACTTTATGACCCTTAAATTCCCGGTATTGCCTTTTTGTGCTGCCTATTCCAGACTGAAAAATTTTGAATAGGATTTGCACCAGGGACCTTTAATGCATCATTTTACCCCTCTTTATTACACCATGGCAGCCAAGCATGTCAAGTGTTATAACAGTAGGGCTGGTATAAAGGGGAGCTATAAAGTTGAAAGTAGTACTCTATTAGTATCCATTGTGAAAGAGTTTTAGGAAGATGGAGTGAATGATTATTTTAAGTTGTTAATCTTGTTCTGTGATTGCTCACATAGCTTCTGGTACACTGAAATTATTAATTTTATGCAAGAAACAGGCTCTTTCCTTTTGCAGTTTATTAGTGCTCATCCTCGTATTTTCTCATTTAGAAATGGCTTAACTTAAGGCAACATGAAAAGATTGCTGGATGTGGAAAGAACTTTGTAGTGCACTGCATCGTGATTGTTCAGACTTCAAAGCAACCCTTAGAAAAACTGTAAATAAGGACTAAGGCATAAAAATATACCAGCACCTGGGAATACTCAGCACACTGCACACCAGAACAGCATCCAAGCCCTGGCAAAGAGCCAGCCGCCGGGGATAAATCTGGAAGGGCTTAATACATGCTGAAGAACCGATCCACTTCGAAACAAACTAGGTGGGTGTACTTATCTCCTTGTCACATACTATAGCAATTTTGCTACTTTGAATATAAAATAGGTCTTGTCACAACGTAATAGACCACAACCTAACAATCTGGGTGCACAGAGCTAAAACTCGGAGTTTATAGGCACTGCTCCCACCCATCCAGAAAGAATTTTTGTGTGTTTGTAATTTTTAATGGGCAGCTGGATAGGGACATTCCGACCCATGAATGCAGTTTGGAGCCCTTTTAGACAGATGACACTGTGCTGGAAGTTGAGGGAGGTGAACACTAATAAGTCTGAGTCACAACATAGCATAACAAAAGTCCTGGATGAGTAATTTGTAGAAGTTGCCATAGTTATACAACAAAACATGAAGTTTCTGTTTGTATAAGGACAAATTAGCTGTTTTCTGCTCAATAGTGAGTTTTACAGGTTGGCTTAAAATGTTTTTTAGTTGTTAAATCTTACGTAAAGAATTGGCAGATGAGCTGTTGCTATTTGAAATTGAAACTAGTCTCTCATGTCAGAAAACAGACCATATGTATACTTTAGAATCTGAAGCAGGGAAAAAATCTGGAGATTTTCAGCATCATAGCTGAGCAGTAAAACTTTGAGATATAAAAGCTTTCCCAGTCAAAGGGATCTGTAGAAAGTAATTATTAAGTATAAAATGAAATGTTAGATTTCTGTTAGGCTTTCTCGATATCCTAGTTTCTCTTTTCCTTCAATATATATTTCTCTATTGTTGCAGGTTTCACTGGGGAAAAGGCAGCTTCAAATTTATCCCTAAGCTAAAACCTATAAAATGTTTGACAAAATATTAGATATCTTGAAACTGTGTTAAAGATAAACTCTCTTGTTGCTGGTGTATAGTCTCTATGCATTGCACGTGCAAATGCTGTTCGGATAAAATAAGAAGATATTACCCAAATATAAGAAGTATTAACAAAATATATGTCTTTTAGATCTCAGAGCCTTTTGAAGAGTTGCACAGTCAATGCCTATGTGTACATGTAGACCTCTGCAGATTTTTCCTTGGAACTGTGGTTTTTGGTGCTTAAAAAGCCCCTGTCATCCCCTCTACTTTCCCCCCTTTTTTTTCTCCTTTCTTCCTCCATTTACACACACGCATTTCACTGTTTCAATTTTTGGGCTCTGTATGAAGTTATTGATAACTGTGCAAATATGATGTTCAATAAAATCCTTTTACTTCTGTAAACTGTGCTAGTTACAGAAACTGTTGGCTAATAAAAAAGCACCAGTGGTATTTGTATAGGATTGCTATCTTACAGAATCTTTCACAAGAGAAGGATGTAGCTCGTTTACTGAATACAAATCTCTTTGAATCACACTGATTTTTGCTTGTTAACCCTTTCTATCAGGAGAGCTGTTCAGTAAAAGTCAAGAGATGACATTCCAATATGAGCTTCTGGCTAATAATTTCCTGTGTGGAATGGAGGCTTCCTTCTGGGTGATCAGCAGGTAGATTAATACCTGTAGAACAGTGCTTTAAAAATGGCATAGACCTGACAATTAATTCATGTGTAGGATCTAACATTCATCTCTTAAAGATCAGGCAGTCCACTTCAGCCTGTGCATTTGGCACAACAAAAGGTTTAAAGGAGAGCAGATCATAGTGTAATGGTAAGATATGATGGTTTGATTTTTGTCTCTAATACAATGTTTTGTGCATAGCATTTGAGGAATCTTTGTTTTTTCTAAATGTGCGCTAGAATGCAACATTGTGGTTGCTTGTTAATTTTTGCTGCAAATATCTTAATCTGACTTTTGACTAGGGATAAAAACTATAGGGTTTTTATAATTACTACTTACTGTATTTTTAATATTCTAAGTATCTCCCAATGTGTTATTTTTGGAGGATAAATACTGCCCAGCAGCACCACCTCAGAAGAAGACAAAAATACTAATAGGAATGATATTGGCTGTTCTTAATTTTTATTAGTCTACTAACAAAATATTTAGCACAAAATGAAACTTCAGGGGGCTAAACACATGATTTATATTGTTTTTACTTAATAGCTTGAGTTTAAGAAAGGGGATAGAAGCTAAACAATACTCAAATATATTGCTCTGCTAAGTTTCAAATAATTTATTGCAAAGTTGACAATACTTATGCTTTAATAAGGACTTCAAAATAAAATAATACTGAAAGATATGTGTTTCTCAGTTCAGGATAAATTAAAAGAGAAATCAAAATACTCACACACATACATTGCTTGTTTGATTTTGTTTACTTTGTTTTTGCTTTGAGGCCAAATTAATTGTTTTATTTTTGATGTGAAGGAATAAAACAAATTTATTATTCTGACAATTCTAGTTATAAAGTAAATTCATGGTTTAATCTGTGTTAGTAGATCTAAGTCAGAACACCCACCTAAGACATTTAGCATTTTATCTCTTTATGGTTATATGTATGATCATTCAATAATGGTAGAAAACAAATTGGTCTCTTAAAGATCAAACAGAGAAAAGACGAGGACCTGTCAGGCTGTTCCAAACTGGCAGCCTGTATTGCCTCAATATTAACTGCAGGAGACTGTCTCAGGTAGTACAAAGTATTTCACTTTGTCTGACTTTGCTAAATTACTCTGGGAGTAGTAAGAGAGCCAAAAATGTGCTGGTAAGGACTATTAGGCATTTTTTTGAGAATACATCATTTCATATCAATCATCAAAATATCTGTTCCTTGCTACCTTCTATTGAATGAATAACCCAGACCATAGACCTCATTGCCAATTTCCCCTCATACGACTGTATTTTTTACCATGCTTTATGGCAAAGTTCTCACAGGTTAAGAGCACAGTTGCGTGTGGCATCACTCTTTTATCCTAGTCACTTAATTGCATTCAAATAGCAAATACACTGAGACACTTGGCATTAGTGTCTTCTCTTGCTTCTCAGAAGATAATATAAATGAGTTAACGGCTCCTTGCCAGCAGTAGAAAAATTATGCTTCTTTTGAAACGAACTATGCTCCAAAGAAGGATTTTTGCTACTCAACACATCTGCGTTGGCCCCAGTTAGTTTCCGAAAGGATGCACAGTTTGGCAAGAAAATCCTTTTTTACTCAGTGAAACCTTCCCTCAGCTTGATAGGTGCAGGCAAATTCATAATATATTCCACTCTTGTGGTGGAATAACAGATGTGCAGTGGTCTCCTTCAGATGTGGAACAGAGACATGAATGGGTTTACAGTTTCTGCCCAAGTACACAACTTGTACTGTAAAGGCATTCCCATTTTTTTTTCCTTTTAAAGGACATTAAGGGACTTTGGTGCTATCCCCAGTTCATTCCCCAGATCTGTCAGGCTTTTGTGTTACCTTCAGACACACTCTTGCAGTATCATATACTTATACAGGACGCATTATCGGTGTGGCAATGTAAAATTCCCACTCTTAAAATAAACCATCTTGACCAGTCCCACTTCACTGATCACTCATGATGAGAAAGCAAAGGGAAACTGCACTTCAAAAGAGTGCCAATATATCAAAAGTGAAGAGTCACACATACCCATAGGAGCAGTGAGGTGCCTTATGTTGGGACCTTTGACTCTCCAGGCAGGCAAAAATTGGGGGGAGTTGTAAGTGGGGCAGAGATTTCTTCGTGAACAATAAATTCACTGAGCAATGTAGTTTCGGGGATTATTTAGCTGTCCATGGACCTCAGTGGTTTTGGATGGATTCAGGCTGGTTTCAGATGTAGGCAAAAAGAGAGATGCAGCTGTGGGAGCCTTGGGTTCAATTCCTTTCCCTGCCTGAGGGTATCTGAAATCACAGCTCCCATGTCCCAGGAGAGCACCTTAGCTGCTAGTCAGGCTTAAAGAGTCATTCACATTCTCTTGCTCAATTAATATTTAAATACATTATGGCAAGTGCCACTGCTCCCACAGGAGGGATTTCGGGAGCTCCACACTTGAACACCTAATAGCGTGGTGGTTAGGCTGCTCTCCTGAGTGGCACAAGACCCTGGTCCAAACTCATTTTGTCTGATCCAGGATGATGCTGGAACCAACACCTTTCTGAGGAAAGTTGTTCCAGTTTGCCTGGGGTACCTAAATATTCATGGACCAAAAGAAAGAAGGCTTTCTAGCACTGCAGATGAGGTACATTACAGAAGTGGTTGCTGGGCTCCAGCCTCTTCCTCAGAGCTGCATACAAAGTGGATCGGCCCCTGGGGCTGGCTAGCTTTGCTAAGGCAGGCTGGTCAGTACAGTCTCCTGGCAGGTGAGAGCTCAGGATCATATGTTTTGGTTGGAAGAGAGGTCTTGAAAAGCTTGTGTGAGTTTCCCACCAACTGGGCTATTAATTAAGGAACCTGTTCTCTGGTACAGTCATGAATTTATCCCTTTCTTTTCTTTCATATTATCAAAAGTGTGCCCAAACAACTGGGTTTGGAATAGAGTGTTTTATATTGATTGAAATGAGATAGTGCTGTTTTCCCTCTTCTTTCAAAAAATATTCTTGCTTTTTTGGGTTTCTTTTGAGCAGAACAATTTATTTTTTTGTTTGGTACTTGGATAGTGCAAGTTTATAAGCTGCCTGTTTGCATGCAGGCAATATTTGAATCAGTCTAAGCTGCTAAAGTAATTGCTCCTTGCACAGTGCTGATTTTTTGTCAGTATTCACCATAGGGATGACATCTATGCCTCCGTGGTAAACCAAACTGAATTGCAATGGAGGACTGTCGATAGAAGTAGGTATGGATGTTGTTGACAGGTATGTTAATGAAGTGAAAGGCACTTCAGTTCCCTTTCTTCTTCACTCTGTCTCATCCAAGAAATGCCATGGCAGAAGCAGCAGAGATGTGGCACAGACAGAGAGCAAATGGATGATTCACCTCTCATTTCCTTTGGTAGACAATTTTGTACCTCCAAATAGGGAGGCCAGACTCAAGGTTAGGAAGATATAATAAATTCTCTTAGCTGTGCATCAAAATCCTCAAACAAGTCTCCCTTTTTTCTGGTTTGTCATGCTGTGTTACAATTTATTTGGAAATGCAGGCATCATTTATATGGCATACTTTATGTAATTTAATACATAAAATCTAATGAAAAGACAAATATTTCTGGTTTCTGTAAACTGAAATCCAGAGACACAATTGTACTGTTGTTGTAAAACGTTCCGCGAGACCACAGTCAGAAGAACATTCCCACAGTAAGGGTGTTGGATTTGGGGCAGAATCACATAATTTATGAATAATATGTGTACTCTCTACTATGTTACCTAGGTCATGGTATAGCATTGATTTTTAAACAGAACTTTGAAATCAATTTGCTGCTGAGCTTTAA